>VWZZ01007732.1:910031-1058365 GCA_013399095.1 Psophia crepitans | reverse complement strand
CTGCCCTCCAGCCAGCGCACAATCCACCTCACTACCTGATCATCCAGGCCACACCTCCTCAGCTTGCCCACAAGGATGCCGTGGGAGATGGTGTCAAATGCCTTGCTGAGGTCAAGATAGACCACATCCACTGCCCTTCCATCATCCATCCACCTGGTTACATCCTCATAGAAGGCTATGAAGTTGGTCAAGCAGGACTTTCCCTTGGTAAAACCATGCTGACTGTTCCCAATAACCTTCTTGTCCTTGATGTACCTGGAGGCAGTGCCAAGGACCGGTCTGTAGTTACCCAGGTCCTCCTTCTTGCCCTTTTTGTAGACTGGAGTGACATTAGCCTTCCTCTAGTCCTCAGGCACCTCTCCCGTCGCCCATAACTTGCTAAAGACGATGGAGAGCGGCCTGGCAATGACCTCCGCCAGCTCTCTCAGCATAAAGAGACAACAAGGCAACTGATATTATGGGCAACTGGAATTTGAATACAGCCCTACATTTATTTAGAAGCACTTTGAAGAGGTACTAGAAGAAATGGTAGTATTTTGGAAAAGTGGATTCATTTGTACTCGCCCTCTACACTGGTAGGCAATTAGTGTCTTTGAACAAGAAGTGTTTTCATGCAGGTAAAAGCTTAAAGCAGAATTTCATAATTTGAAAATGTGTAAGCAGCGCATGCTATCAATCAATGAAAAGTCTGCAAGTCTATTTTTCAAACGTATTTTTGGCTCACATTTCTAAATGACATATTGTTTGTATTTACATATTTTTCTAAAGAATATTTTCAATATTCTGGGGCTTTATTTAATCATTGTCTTGGGTTTTTTTCCCCATTTATTTCAAAGTGAGAACACACAGCAGGAGAACTATTATTTTTGTCCCCCTAAAATACTCTACATATCATTTTTCTTTTTTCTTTTTCAGACTAAGGAATTGTATGATTCAAATAAATTCAACCTTTTCTGTTTGAAATGCTCTCTGCAGGATTATGGGCTGTGTGTTTCTGGCTGTAGTCTTTCTTGCTAAAAGGGAACAGATAGGTGTAAATGATATTCACACCTCTTAATTGGAGTCATTAACAGTTCTCCGGGTTATCTTTCAGAATAAGACCTTGGGCTTCCTAAGGAGCAACTAGAAATGAGAGTCAGGAGTCTCTGCAAACTTTGCTCATATAGGAATGTCAGTTAAGAGTGTGATTTTTGTGTTTAGGGGTTTGGGGTTCTTCCCCCTGCCCCGCCTCAGCACTTCTTTTCTGGCAACATCTCTACTGTAGACAAGATTTTATGAGCAAGAAAGTGCTTTTGTTGGTATAACTGTTTCATTTGAGCTGATAAAAGTGAGACCATCACTAAAGCTCTTTCCCTTGTACATTCTGTATATAATAGATTTTCCTGGTGCAGTAACATGAGCTGCAGGCAGGATTTTGTGTTTCTTTCTTTGGTGATGCAAGTTCTTAAAAGTTTTTTGTTTGCTTGTTTTTTTGTTCCTGTTTAGCAATCCTTTTTGGAAGTAAGGAGAAAAAAAAAAATCAATTATTTACCTTGTTTTGCAGGACAGACACAGAACTGATGGAAGCAATACTCTCTCAATAGCTTGATAAAATACACTAAGAGTTCATGAAAAATTCAGGTACAAGCCAAATATAGTTTATTCATTAAACTGAACCAATTTACGCTGCTTAACTGTAGTGAACATCAAACCGTCCTTTCATGGCCTCTTGAAAACCGTGTATCATCTCTGCATGCTTTTCTTGTGTTTGCCCTTGCATGTGCCTGTCCATGATTTCTCATACTGTACAAACAGCCATTCATGTTGGGTTCACAGGTACAAATGCAGCAACTGCCACGTAGAGTTTTTGCCTTTAAACTCCAGTCTAGGCAGAGGAGATCACTAACACAACAAAAATCATCATAATTTCTGCAGTGTCCAGATAATCATAGAATCATAGAATCCCAGAATGGTTTGGGTTGGAAAGGACCTCAAAGATCATCTAGTTCCAAACCCCTGCCATGGGCAGGGACACCCCCCACCAACCCAGGCTGCCCAAAGCCCCATCCAACCTGGCCTTGGGCACTGCCAGGGAGCCAGGGGCAGCCACAGCTTCTCGGGGCACCCTGTGCCAGGGCCTCAGCACCCTCCCAGGGAAGGATTGCTGCCTCCCAGCTCAGCTGGTCCTTCTTGAACTTCATGCAGTTCATACAGGCCCATATTTCCAGCCTGTCCAGGTCCCTCTGGATGGCATCCCTTCCCTCCAGCCTGTCAACTGCACCACACAGCTTGGTGTAATTGGCAAACTTGCTGAGGGTGCACTAGATCCCACTGTCCGTGTAACTGACAGAGATTTTAAACAGCACTTGGCCCAGTACCGACCCCTGAGGAACATCATTTGTCAATTTGAATATCGAGCTGTTGAACACAACTCTTTGAGTGTGGACATCCAGCCAGTTCCTTATCCACTGAGTGGTCCATCCAATAAATCCATGCCTCTCTGATTTAGAGACAAGGACATCATGCAGGACAATGTCAAATGCTTTGCACAAGTCCAGGTAGATGACATCTGTCACTGTTCCCTTATCCACTGACACTGTAACCCTGTCATAGAAGGCCACCAAATTTGTCAGGCACAATTTGCCCTTAGTGAAGCCGTGCTGGCTGTCACCAATCACCTCCTTATTTTCCATGTGCCTGAGAACAGTTTCCAGGAGGATCTGCTCCATGATCTCTCCAGGCACAGAGGTGAGACTGACTGGCCTGTAGTCCTCAGGTCTTCCTTTTTGCCCTTTTTGAAAATGGGGGTTATGCTTCCCCTTTTCCAGCCAGTGGGAACCTCACCAGTCCACCACAACTTCTCAAATATGATGGAGAGTGGCTTGGCCACTTCATCTGCCAGTTCCCTCAGGACCCACGGATACAGCTCATCAGGTCCCATGGCCCCTTCAGGTTCCTTAGGCATTCTCAAACCTGATCTTCTCTTACAGTGGGTGGTTCTTCATTCTCCCAGTCCCTGCATTCGCCTTCTATGACTTGGCCAGTGTGGATGGAGCCCTTGCCTGCGAAGGCTGAGGCAAAAAAGTCATTGAGTACCTCAGCCTTCTCTGTATCCTGGCTGACCAGGAAATTTGCTGATGAACTGCCTTTTGCTGTATTAATTTGTACTCTTAGGCTAGTCTGGACCCATGGAAAGACCTAAGTAAAAGTCTCCTGAAATAATAATTATATAATATAAAAATAGTAAACCAGTAAACCAACAGTCAGGAAAGACTGTGTATGTCTATGGTGGCATATATTCCTTACACTGACAACAGCATGGCACACAGAAACTGTTTAGATCCCTTTTAAACCTGGGTAAAACTGCAGGAGATGCTAAATAAAATTATTGGGTAAGTGTCACCTAGAGAATATTTGAGAGAGGCAAGGAACTGATCTCCTTTCTTTAGTTTCAGAAGACTGTGGGAAAATTTAGATGTGAGAGAGGTATGAAGGGGACAAAAAAAAAAGAAAAAAGAAATCTCTGCAGAGATGGATTCAGTAGAGATAGGTTTCCTGCAGAGGTAGGAATAAGTTTAGGAATTATTTCTACAAGTACAGAAACTGGTCATCACAAAATATTCAGGGTTGGGTTTGCAAATAACGTGGACTTCAATGCTAGAAAACTCAAAGTCTTGCAAACTTGCCATCTCATAGATTTCACAAGAGCCAGCTAGGAACCCAGGTGCCCTATATGATGCCTAAAAAAGCGTTCAGAAATGAGACAAGCAGCCCATCATCCTAAATTGAAAATTATCTTAGTTTGCTGTAGGGAACTGCTGAGCGAGAACCAGAGTGTAACTTTGTCTGCCAGAGGGCCTGAAGCCTAATTCTGAGTCCTGTCTTCACTCATCAACCATCAGTAGCATTGGGCTCCAACATCAGATTAAATCTCTCTTCCTCAGCAAAACAGTGTAAAAGGGAGTTATGGTACAGTCTTCCTTACATTCTATGAATAAAAAAAAGTGTCATACAAAATTTCACCAGGAAATAACTTGGAATACAAACTTACTGGATATTTAGAGGAAAAATTTTCCCAAACTTTTCTGTATTTGTCCAGTTTAATAAAAAAACCCATAGCTGTAAGTGGGAGAAAGAACCTGAATATGGGTCTTTGAACTGAATGCCCCATATGTGGGAATATAGACCCCTACCCTTTTGAGCTCTTTACCTGGTTTGATGGACATTTTACAGTGAACTCCAAGAACAGATGGCTACCCATCATCTCAACTTTTTTTTTTCAATTTCTTTTTATGTTAGTAGACAAGAATTTAAAGGGTTTTTTTTCTTTATTTTCTCTTTCTTTTCTTTTAATTTGCAAACATACTGTACTATGAGGACCCTTGGAGTGGTGCAAGCCAAATAAACCTTGCAATGACACTTTAAAAGTTGCTTTGCATTTGTATAACCTGGCTGCAATCCTTCTGAGTCTCAGAATTCACCGCGCTATCAATCACTTAAATTGTTGAACTGGATTTCATATAAAATCCATTCAGTTATGGAATACTTATATGTACAAAATTTAGTGAACCTTCTTCTTTCCACATGGAATAGACAGAAAAGGTGAGGCCAAGATGAACTGTCTTGGGAAAAGGAGGATGAAGCAATGTAGAGAGAATCAGTGCTTCAGAAAACATTTTTAAATATAGCTAAACAATCCCACTCCCCCAAAAAAAACCCAAACAAAAATTTCTCTTTTTTGTCACCTAAAGGCATGTGAATCCTGCTGGCAAGGACGGTAACACGTAACAGTGATGATAATACATCAATATATAACTAATAGCACAGTACCACAAGACAAACTGAAAAATCAAGAAAGAAATGCAACGCAAATGCATTTAATTTATCCTTTAAAACCATATATACCACAGGTACTTCTCCTATTCTGTTCCAATTGTTTTTCCATGATACTGGACCCTATTTACTCAAATGTACATGAAATTAACTTCTGTTATCTCAGAGTAAATGCAAATGCTAAATTTGACTTCTTACTGTCTGCCTATTTTTGCTTTTCTATATAAGCAAAAAATGATGATAAAGATATTTTTATACTTGATTTAGAGAAGTTCAGCAACATTCAGTTACTAATAGCAAGCTATCTTTCTAAATGCAAGAGCTATTTTTCCTATGATTTTGTTGTCTTCTATGAATTTTTTAAAAATGTAATTTATTCATGAGCAGAAGTGAGTAAAACCACAGGTTTCCCAGTGGAGCCATATTGTTAACATGAACCACATCTTTCCTGACCTTGCATAGCAATTGTAGGGGCTGCATTCCATAATTGGTCCAAATACAAATACATTTGTAAATCAGGTAGATTTCCTGGAACTTTGGAACACCACCAGTTCGTCTGGTTTTATTCAGCCCCAAGTTTCAATTGCAACTGACCAAAAAATTACACGCCAGCTAAACCTATCAGACCTTTCATGCCCGATCTTTCCACCCTCGTTCTCTCCTACACAAATTAAAATGAGGTTCTTTGCTGAAGCCAAAATCTTCCAATATGCTTGTCATGAACTGCTGAATTTACTGTTCACATCTTTTTTACAATGCGAATTAAGTGTGGATCCAGAGCTCTGCTTCAAAGGGGCCCTCCAACTGCCATATTTTCATCATAGCATGCATTCACGATGCAAATATAATATCCATCTGGGCCTTTTATAGGCTTAATTTATCCCTGCTTATTTATCATAATTAAGTGCACCATATGATAGGAATCCTTGTGGTATCTCTACTGATCTGGAGTAGGGAGAGATCACTAACCCTACTTATGAAATCCAGCAATTAAATTACATGATATCACTCATCATAAAAAAACAAACCCTCTGTTAATGACATAAATGTGTTGGACTAACTAGTTCTGTTCTAGCACATATGTAAAATAAGGGGGGAAAAATGGCATAACATCAAAGATGAGGGAGCCCCGCAGAAGCCTCAAGGAAAGTTCCCAAGCCACTGGATTTGAAAATATGGTTCACCATGGATTAGTTCTGCAGCGATAGAGACGTAACTGGGGGACATGAGCTGTGACAAGAACCCCAGGTCAGGATATTCGGAGGAGCTCTTCTGAAATCAAGTTTACGAGACTCCAGTGACGTTGCTTTACGATACGGCAAGTGCAGTTTGGTTTGGGGCAGATCTCACTTCCCATCTCTTCCCACAAAAAAAAATGAACACACACACATACATGTGCTTAGTTTTTAGGAAGTTTATTTTTTTTTAACACGTATCTTCTGTGACCTCCTAAAGCAATATCTAATTAAAATATTTAAGACAACTTAACATATCCAAGATATGTTAAGGTATTGTGGAGCCCCTGTTTAGGGTCTGCAGCGAGGTGCGGTACAAAACATCCTGGGCTAGCTCTGAGCGAGCTGGTGTGCAACTGCAGCAGAGCAAAGTGCTGTGTAGACGTACTAGGTCAGCTCCAAACCCAGGTGTATAACCATGCTATCACAACAAGAGGGTAGGGACAGCTGTAGATCCTAGACTTCAGCTGGTCAGTCCTGTATCATCCTCACTTAGAATCATGGCCTAAGGTATTTAGAACTGGATTTGTTCAAACATGCCAGAACGAAGTGTTCAAAGTAAGGGAGATAATTACTAGTGGCAAAGTTCCTTACTTTCTTGCAAATCTCTGCATACTAAGGGGATGCCACAAGACCGTGTCAACTAAAAGGCCAAGAGTATTCATATTTGTGTCTACAAGAGCTGAGCATTAGTTGTCCTCTCAAGACACAGCAGGCAGTGGGAGATGCTGCCTCCTTCTCAGACCAGGCTCTTGCTATAAGAACCTTGTCTGTATGTGAAGAAGTCACAGTGTGACCATCCTCTTTACTCTTTTACCTCTTTTGATGGGGGTCATATTCCCAGTCTTTGCACCATACATGGAAGACCCTGAAGTTCTTTAGTTGAGGACTGTCTATGTAGCAGAAAACAACAAGACAGACATCAATTGAAAAGACGAGTCTGTCTTCTAGTCTGTTCCCTTCTCTCACATATTCTTCAATGCTTTTTATCCAGAGGTTCCTTACTGCAAAACAGTCAGCATCTGCTTGGGCAGACTCTTCAGCCCCTCAGATAGCTGGCAGGTCCCAGGTAGACACTAAATCCAGGGCTGATCTACAGATGTGCCAACACAGAAATATTGGGGTTGAAAGAATTTTCAATTTAAACGGGGAAGACCACAGTGACATTAAGCAGTAATGAGCCATGGGCTTTTGTTTGTTTCAATGCATTTAGGTGTCTAAAACTTTTCTCTGTTTTCTGTATGGGACCTTGTGGGATTTCCCGAAGTGCCTAAGAATTTTATATACCTAATTCCCGTTCAAATTTAGACATTAGGAATCGCTGGCTTTCAATAAGACTTTCAGAAATCTTACTATGTATTTAATGAACTTGCAAGTTTTAATGAATAGTCATGCGATTTTGGAGTCTTCTTGTCTGGAAGCAAAGCTGGGCTGTAAATCATTACGCCATTAATAGCTGTTCCTTCGCCTTTCATTCCTAAGTATGGTAGTAATTATCTGTTTTGCAAAGCGTAATAAAATATGTCTTCATATTCAGAATATTCATGTAGTGACAATTCTAAAGTTATCGTAGATGATGTATAGGCAGCAGTGTGTCCATAGTTAGCTAGATTTCTTAGCTTAGTTTCTAAGCCCAGGGCCGTAAACTTTGATTTGGGAAATCACGGTGGCCTGCAAATCACCAGAAAAGAAGGGGAAAGATTTCTCCAGTGTCAGAAATATTCTAGATCCTTGCTGAGCTACAGACCCTTAAAATTTAACCTGATTTCAAATTCTTGACCAACATTTCTTGTGTGTGTTTATTGAGCTCAACAATGTTTCGTGGCTTTGCAGTCAAATATGTTTGGGAATTACTGAACTTGCAATATTCGAAGACAAAGAGTGCTAAGAAACATATGAATTATTTTAGATAAGCTGTAGTTAATTACTGTTTTTAACAATTTTGCCACTCCTTCTTACTACAGAGAACTGGCCCTACAGATACAGCAGCTTAGACCAGCTTCTCCCTTCCAGGCTGCTGGTGTGCACCAGAAGGACGGTGCACGGCGGACGCTTACTGCCACCCTCCACCTCTGTGCTCAGTCATCTGCGCTAGCAAATACCTCTGGGTAAGGACTCAGTATGACTGGTCCACTGGCTCTGCCTCTGCTTCCTTGTCCTGAATGTGTGACTTGCAAGGTCCCACATTTTTCCCCATGGCTCCGTGGGGGCTCCATCCTCATATAGTGATGGTTTTATTCCAGACTGTCCCCCTCCTGTTTTATGTCACCCTAAACTTTATTTCCATCTTTGCACTAGTTCAAACAGTATCATACCACATTTGAAACGTAGATTTGACATTTGGTCTTGCTAGAGACCTTTTTTTTTTTTTTAGCAGTGCAAAAAGTAAAATATTTATGAAACTCTTACAGCTTGAAAACTACATGTGGCATTAAAATAAAAGCTAACAGAGGAAAAAAGTTCACAGCAGAGGTGGTTTCCAACATTAGCTGTGAACTTCCTTTGGTGCCAGGAACTGGTTGAATTAGACTGCACTAAAATTCCATGGAGCGAGACAGTTGAACTCTGCTTGAAAGGGGTAGCTTAAGAAATGGCAGAAAAATTGCAGAATAAGAAGCTAGAGGCACAAGGTGTGATCAGTTTTCGAGATGATGCAGTCTTTTCATACCAGTTAGATGAAATCTCTGCACTCTTTTAGCACAACCAGAATGTGAAAATTTGAAACAAAACAAAACGAAAAACAACACCGTGAAAACCTCCACAACCTTTAAGGTATGAACAAACCTGCAAAGTTTCTGTTGCTAGAACTGTGCAAAAAAACTCACCAGAGCCTTTCATACCAAACACAGAATATTGTCACAAGAAGAGTTTTCCTGCAAACAGTTACAAAAGCCCTTTTCTGTCGGTGGTGGTAGCTGCCAGAAAAATGCCAGCTGGGAACACAAAAGGCTGGGACAGAGGGGAGTCTCCACAGCTCAGCACACACAAGAAGGTAGAGTTTGTAGTGTAAATCTGTCCTTCAGCATGCTGCATTTAGAAACAGCTTCATAGTGGTGGTAAAACCTACAAAAAATATCTGTTTTTTCATTAGATCCAAGAACTAGCACTAAACTGTGCAAAGCGTGGTTAAACTGGTGTCCTTCTCCAGCAGCGTGCTTGACTAATTGGACACACTTTGCCCACGTGAGGCAGGATTTAGTGGAACCTCACCTCTGTTCATTTACTGGGTTCTTGACTTATTACTCCAATTTATCTGTAACTTTCTACTTCAGAGTGAAGGTAGGTGTGAAGACAGACAAGGGGGGTTTTTTGTTTGTTTTACAACTGTTAAACCATGTTTAAGGATGTGTCTTGTGAATCCCCTAGACTTTCTTACCCTTTTTCCCAAAAAATTTATTTTAGAATATTTTTTAGCCATTTGTAAGAGATGGCAACACTGCTTTCTCATCAAACCATGGCAATTTGTGATGGGGTATCCTGTATAATTCCTGGTGATTTTGAAATAATGAACATAGACTGGTTGGAAGGCTGAATGTACTCAGTTGAGTTTGTAAAGAAAATTAATACCATCTAAAATGTGGGTTTCCAGTCACACTGAAAGGGCAAGATGGCTCCCTGCAATCACAGAATCACAGAATCACAAGGGTTGGAAGGGACCTCGAAAGATCATCTAGTCCAACTCCCCCTGCCAAGGCAGGGCCACCTAGAGCACATCACTCAGGAACGTGTCCAGTCAGGGTTTGAGTGTCTCCAGAGAAGGAGACTCCACAACCTCTCTGGGCAGCCTGTGCCAGTGCTCTGTCACCCTCACAGTGAAAAAGTTCTTCCTTACATTAACAGCAATAATCCTGTCAAGGCTGAAAAGGGTAAAGTAATGCTGCCTGGGTTTGGCTTCAGCTAGTCTTGAGAAACTTTGAGTTAAAGCAGCAATTTTGGCTCCTCATTCATTTAGCAACTGGCAAGAACATCTCAGTCTTTTTTCAATGTTAAGCAAAACTCCTTTTCTGTGTATATGAAAGCAATGATCATATCAATTTTTCTTTGTTCTTCAGTGTGCGTCCATCAAAATTTCCTTTTTTTTTGTCATATTCATCTTCCTTCCCATGACATGAGCTTCCTTCGGAAACCCGCTAGCAAATGGGAGTAAACCAAACATTTAAATAGGACCCTGCTTAGAAAAAAAGACAGTGCTTAGACAGAGAAATTGGACTAGAGAGACTGAAAAAGCCACCTTCTTCACCTGCTGAACTGAATGTGGTGAGCAGTAAAACCTTGCCGCTGATGAGATTTTCAGCAGAGAACAGGTTATTTCACATTTGCTATTTCAAAGAAACCGACTGCACAAGGATAGTTACTGACTGGCAATTCAGGTTCTCTGAAAACACCATTTAATTGGAGTCCTGCTGCTGACTTGCTGCTCCCAAGTACGACAGAGAGCTTACTTATCTCCCAAGGGTTTGGACCTCCAAAGAAGATTTGGGTGAGCTGCTTCTCATGCAGGCGGCTAGCGCTGCCCTCCAGAGCAGCCCTTCCTAATTATAGCAGACGTGTTGCAATGATGCTGAAATTTACCTCGACAACAGACCCGCGTGCAGGAGACTTTAGAAGCACAGTGTTGTCATCAGGCAAACCCTGAGATTTACAGTTCAGCCAACAGAGCTAAGGGAGTCCCAAGGAGAGGTTTTCTCCCATATTCAGGAATATTGTGGAACTAAGGGATGAGGAGGTGTAATAAAATAATTCCTTTTTGAGGATTTTGCTGGTTTTCTTTGGAAATAAGGAGTGCTCTGAGATATCAAGGAGGACTTGCTCTCCAGCTTCACCTTGAAGGTGTTTACGGCTGATGGGTGTCACTGCGGCTCATTTCTCCAAAGGTATTACAGCAGATTTTCCGTGTCATACAAAGTGCAAGAAGGCTGAGATGGCTCTGAAAGAAATAGAATAGTAAGTATAATAACATCATTACGTGGATTAGAGCCCAGCTGCTTATCAAAGGAGCTTTTATAGGATCTGAAGTTTCCAAGAGAAAGGAACAAACAGCATTAAAAAAGTGGAGGACCAGTAATGGACATTATGCAGTACGGGCAACTGATCTTCAGGAGGCTAGGTATAGTTGAGGGAGATTATTGTAGTCTAATCATCAACTGCTGATGCTTGTGAAGAATTCTGAATTTTATTAGGTTTTTTTTCTTTTTTTTTCCTGACAGTAGGAAGAATAAGGTATTTTTTCTGCATATGCTTCCTCTCTGCTACCCTGTCTTTCCTCCTTTCTTCTGCAGCAGAACTGCTCTGGAAGCACTGTTGAGCTGCTCCTGCTGGCTTGCCTGCTCTCCGCTTCCTTTCCCACCCTGAGAAGCAAATTACAGGACTTAATAAGGGCGAAGAAAACCAGGACCCCAAGTTCATCATGTGGACAGATAGCTCATCTGAACCGCTAGGTCTGCCCAGCAGTCTTTGTTTTGAGTGCCAATGGATTTTGATTAAGGCCCTGGAAATAGGAAGAATAATTTAAAGGAAAGGGAGTGTATCCAGGAAACCAGCATTAATTAGACTCTGCTCAATCCAATAAGAGTTTGAAACCTGTTTGTTCTACACTGTTTGTAATTTACCTAAAAGCTAAAAGCTGTATAGCTACCTCAGCCTTTTTTCCATAACTATTAGTTAAAGGTGGGAAAACTTCCACCTAAAGTCCAGTGACTGCGAGGCCATGCACAGATCAGACTTTTATCTCGTGTCAATGGACAAAGCTCCATCACGACTTTGCCTCATACTGCTTATGTTCATCTTATTCGTATTCCTAAAAAGGCACAGGAAAGTGCCTTTGCATAGAAGAAGGACAGGGGGTGGGAAAACTTTCATTTCAAAGTTCTAATCCCGTGGATACATTCTGTGATGGATGTGATGAATTTGTTGACAGAAGACCATCTATATCAAATCTCAGAACCTAATATAACTGCCAAGAGCTGAGAATTTCACAAGATTTGGTTCATCTGCTTTCAAGTAGTGGCTATGTGATTTAAGACCTGGTTGTGGTTGTGTTTCTTTTCAAAAGCAACCAAAAAGATATCACCCATTCCCCCTCTCTCCCCCCAGTATGCAAATATCTTAGTGCTAAGTATTGCAATATCCAACTGCAATCTGAATGCTGTACGGCTTAGTTCCCAGTGTAAGTAGACAAAGAGGCTTTGGTGTCACGGACTGAGGTACCTCACACGCAAAGAAGTGGTATCTAGGAAGGGACAGCTTTCTGTGTAAAAAACTCATTTTTTTGGTATTTCAGTACTTCACACAAGGATTCACTCACATTTGGGAACTTGACATTTTGAATATTCTCTGGTTTTAATACTGAATAGCTACCAGGGATCTTCTTCCTATTATTTGAAGAAATTTAAGCACTTTAGTCAATTGCGTGGTGGTTAAAGCACTTTCTCAGCACAGAGGGATTATCAGGGTTATTTTCTCCTGCCAAATACACTTCTACCAGTCCCTGGAAATAGCTGGGGGAGTCCACTCTGAGAGAGGACACATCCTACTCATCCTGTCACCACAGCTACCGGGGAAGGAAACAGGTAAAAACTGTCCTGTATCAGAGAAGGTGAAAGTGGAACTCTCTCTCCTAATTGCCAAAGCTATATATTTTTGCATTTTAGCCTGTTGCAGGCACTGGGTAGAACTGCACAGGTATAACTTGACATGAGCAGAGCTACAATGATATAAAAGTGGCATCTTTTTATTGACCTTGTTCCTACTCATCTAAAGCATAAACAAAAAAGGGAGAAAAGTCTCCTGGAGGTCGTCTGTCTAGGTAGTTAAATTTTTGTTCAGGACATAATTTTTGCAAAATTTTTGTCTGTTTCTTCCAGTTTTTCCTCTCCAACCATTACATTACCACGGTGTATTTTCTATTGTAAGGGAAGCAGGCGTAAAAGAAATCACATATTGTCATATATCAGTTAGGGTTTTGGTCACTTCTGCACTGCTGGGGAAGGGGTCTCTTTACTCATAGGAAAGTGTTTTGCAATATGCATAAGTGGTTGGTTGGTGGATGATATGGCTGAGAAAGGAAGATTATGATTCAAACGGGTCAAGCAAACACCTTCTGCTGACAGAACTGCAGTGAGTGAAATACTCGATGAATAACCTTCAGATGGGTTCATAAGTTCAGAAGGGGAACTGTAAAATGAACAGAGACAAACAAGAAACAAATATCAAGCCCAGAGTGAAAAATCGCTTCTACATTTTGTTTGAAGCCTCCCTCAAGTGTCAATTGGTAATGAATAAGGTATTAAAACCCTCTCTATTTCAAAACTGTCAATAATAAATTCATGCTGTCAGTAACATAAACATTTTCTGCTGTGGTACTGCAGCTGTTTCCCATGCTACATGCCTGACTCCCAAGATAAGAAAAACAAGCAGCACCTAAAAGAGCATATGACTGCTAAAAATGTCTGGTTGTCCCACCATAACTCTACTGAGTAGCATAAAATGAAAAAAAATAAATGAAAAAATGAATAAAGTATTCAAGATATAGCGTCATAGACATCCTTATGAACTATGAAAGTTGTATCATAATAGGGAACTCTTACAACAGTATTTTTTTTCAATAGTTCCAATCCAATCCTTGATGCATAGGTTTGTTTTGCACTTGAAGTGATACAAACAAAACCCCTGTAAAAGCTGTGTTGACCTTCGTTGATATTCAAATGAAATGTAAAGTATGATACCTACAAACCAGACTGCACAATCACTGTCTATCCTGTCATCTCTGAGTGAACAGCTATTGCTAAACAGTTGTTTAGAAAAGAAAAATGTATGCTTTTACGTTGAACAATAGCGCGCACACAGACTCAGAAAAGCTAAAATGCACCCGCTGTTTTATCGTCTTCTAAAACAAAGCCAGTGTTCAGTTAACAGTTATTGATATGCCAAAAAGAGAACAAAAACAAGACAGTAGAAAAATCCACTCCAAATTGTAACTGAAAAGAAAGGAAAAAGATGGATGTCCGTTTAGTCCCAGCACTGATTTTCAGAAGCAGTGAGGAGCACAATAGCTGCCAGATTTTCACGAACCAGCTAAGCCTGTCGGGCATACAGTGGGGGCTAACGTGCTTTGAAAACTTGGCCAGCAGTTTCATTATGGAAACTGCCCAGTTATAAGCACATTTGTAAATGTGGTCCTTATTTAACAAAGTTAAGATTGCTGTTGATAATCAAGTTCCATTTTGGGCTGCCAAGAACCTAAAGCTCTCATTACAAGACCTTTTTGCCATAATGGTAAAATATCAGAATGGGTCAACTTAGAGCCCACCAGCAAAAACAGAATTATGTCAGCTCATAGCTGTGTTGTGTTTTTTTCCTGCAGTGTTTATCAGGCCACTCTGAGGAATAGCTGGATCATTTTTCCTGAAGGAGTGCTCCCTTCCACCTCTCTCTTTGAGGCTTTTCCCTGTCCTTTAACATGACATGCAGGTCTTCACATCAGGTGGCTTGACAGCCCTCCGCTCGTTTCTTCTTCGGGTTGGCATAGATCTGCATTTTGTTCACACAGTATCTATACGGCGTGATGGAGAAGAACTCAGCCTTCAAAGGCCTCCAGGAATAATAATAATAAAAAGCAAGAACCAAGCTGTGATGAATGCCTGTACAATTTTGAAGGCATTGGTTATATTGTCTGCTATAACATGATGTAGTTGTGTTCCCTCTCCTCTTGTTAGTACCTGAGTATTGCCCTACCTCTGCATATATAAGATGAAGCAATAGCCACATTTAAAAGGTTGCACAGGGACCCTTTTCTTCAAAAAGATGTCACAAATAAACTACGAATCCATTGACATTTCCTTCAAAGTTACTCAATGTGGGTTCAGCCTTGAATAAGGACACTTCTTTACTCAAGGTCCTTTAGAGTCAATGGATAGATTTCTACTGCTTTTGATATATGAGAAAAGATTACTAAGGGTAATGATGGTATTCTATTGGAATCCATTAAAAAGCTGCAAAATTATTTAATGAAAACTTCAATTTTAAATAATCAGGTTTTGTTCTAAAAATTTATGAGAAATTCCAAGCAACATTGGATCACTACAACTTGCACTTCTGCCACTGGTTGGATATTAAAAACAGCTTACAGGGTATAAGGATCGCGCATTTGCTGAAAGCCTAAGAGAGCTTAGACAACAAGAATGCAGGCAGGACCAGAAGAATAAAGCAAAACCCTAAAATGCTAACAGAAAAAGTAAAAAGTTGGCTTCCTGCAGAAGAACTAAGAGATTTTTATTATGTGGATTTACCACATGCATTTCCACATCTGGCCTCTTAAAGGACTGTGAGTTCCCTGGTCATTATTCTAATCATTAACACACAAAAGAAGTATTAAATATGAATGTGTTAGCCTTGAAGGAAAGTGATAAGTGAAAGCTAAACTGGAAGAAAAGACAGATCTTCTACTTCTTGGCGTGAATCCATGTTTTAGGTAAAGTAAGGTATTCAATACTTTGTCCATGAAGCTGTCCACAAGCAAAAAACATTGGCATCAGCTGTAATTCTTCTGAATTACTGGCTGAAAGGCCAGTGTCTGCAAAGGAAAAGAAATGTGTAGGCTAAGCCTGCAGTGCTGTTTAGTCACTATTAGGAATTCCAACCCACGCCGTGGCTTGCAGCCTGGCAGGCTCCTCTTCTGCTCATGGCACAAGTGGTGTCACTTCAGCAACATAGCTTCCTGAAAACAAAATGAAAACCCCTGTGTTTTCAATCAAAACTTAGATGTTAACATTTTAAATATAGTTGACAACCCTCTGCAGATACATTTCTTATGAATCCTGCTCTTGTTTATATTTATGCTGAGGCAGGGACAGATCTTTAACAAAGATACTTTCATGACTGACACCAAAAGGTGTTTTGGAATCAGATATTCTTTCTTTTGCCATTTTTTCCTTACTAAACCTCATGATACCAACACAGATTCCAGAGAACTTTGTTCATGCCAGGTAATATGTGGAGGATTGTTCCTAGAAATGAAAAGCAGTGTAACTTACAATGTCAGCATGCTTAGGGTGGACCCCCCCCCCCTTTTTTGCATGAAATCCTTGTTCTTAAAACATCCCTTGGGGGAAAAAATAACTCATGTTATTTTAACAGTCATGTATTATTATTTAAGAGTAGGAAAAATCTTAGCTCTTTAAGCAAAATCACACTCATTTGAATGTTGTTTGTTTTTTCAAAATGGAGTGTTTTTTTCCAACTAATGCTAAAAGCACACAAAAGACAAACCCAGAATACAGACCCAACAATAATAAATCACCGAAGTCCTTTCTCCAATTTAAGTAACCGATTTTCAACCAGATTCCTTATTGCTTTGAGGGTATCTTTGCAGAATTCTTTGTTAATCAAGTTACTTCATTATTTGTCCCACATATATTTCCATGAAGATTTCTTAACATGATGAAAATCCTATTTCTTGATCTACAATCAAATCTTACTATGGCCAGTTTCTAGGTCTTCATAACCGAAAATATTACATCTCTTTCCAAGTTGACTTTAATACGAGGAGGGTTACCAAACTAACCCAATTGAAGAGAGCAGATCTGCAAGTTGAGATGATTGTTGTTGCTGTCTGAGAGGGCTGGGATCGGGAATGATGGATTGCAGGCCGCAGCACTGATAATCCATCTAAGAGGAATCAGAATCCCACCCTGGATTAGCTTGAATTGGCCTACCTAAAGGTTTTGTGATGCAAATTGGAGGCACTGGGCATGGTAACAACATGCAGAATATATTACATCCTTCTGACTAGTAGTGACTGGAAGGCTCTTGACTGTGATGTTCCAGCCTCATTAATAAGCCCTCTGTTGTACATCTGTGTCTGATATGAAGCTGCCATGCCTTGTCACCAATTACAGGCTCTGCAAAGACCCATCTCATTACAGTACTTATATTGCTTGTTCCTGAAGGTGATACTTGGTGTGGCACATCCTCATCTTGCCAATAGGAAAATCACCCTTGAAGTGAAGAGATGTCAGTCACAGGGCACAAAGAAGCAGCAAAAAAGATTTTATGAAATGCTGCCTGGAATATTAATCATACCACTGCAGACGATGCAAAAGCAGGCATATAGGATGAAACTGGGGAAAAGAGGTTTCTAAGCAATCTAACCAAACTGGTGACCTCCTCGGCAGACCCAGGGCTGGGCAAAGGGCACCTCTCAGACTCGTTATGTAGCTGTTTACTGCGGTGTGGTTCGATGATTACAGAAAATGCCCCAAATCCCGTCCCCCACCTCCTCCACATCCACCAGAACTTGCAAGTAAACGTAGACTGTCTCCTGCAGACGTGGTGCTTGCATGTCCTCATTTGTGTCACTAATTGCGAAACCGATGTCAGTCAGAAACATCCAGGGATACACTCGAAAGGCTGCAGTGACTTGTGATGATCTGCAGAAAATGATCTGCTTTCTCATTACGCTAATACCTCCCATGTACTAATTTGATCTCCCAGGTGACACAATAAACCAAAGATTTGACATGTACGGTGAATATGCAGGCTCTGAATTTATTAATACGCTATGATTTACACGGTTTATGCACTTTTACTATTGTACTGGTTTTTCTCAGTTTACCAACAGGTTTAGTCTGGTAGTTCTGAGCTATTGGTATGCCTTTCACTGGCCGCATAGTTTCTGTCAGGAGACATAAAGTCCACACAGATGCACGGTCTATGAGGATAGATTAAAATTTGCAAAGTTCATGGAGAGTATAGTTAAAAACCCCCACCATTTTCTCCTTTATGTAAAATCTGCTAAAAACACGAGGATGGTTAATATGATAGAGAGAGACGTTTAAGCAGCTTTCTTTTAAAGTTAGTATGGTAAAATATTTAAGCTTTTAAGAAAAGAGAAGTCCATATTTATTTTTGGCTACAATCTGTCCTGATGGCAATTCAGTTTAGAGCTCAAGAGAGGGGAAGAATTTTTCTCTGTGAGCAATTCTTCTGCCACTTTGAAAGAAGGAGTATTTGCTGTTAAACTAATACCTCCAAATGTTATTTAAATAGCAAGAGACAAGAAAAAGAAGGAGCTATCAATGTCAGTTCAAACAAAAACCCAAACACATCCTAAAGTCCTTGATTATTTTACTGAATTCAGTACCTGTACACACATTTATGGGAAATGCAAGAGAAAACAATAAAGTGCCTCCTGAAAGAAAAAAAACAAAACACAAAAACATTAAGCCACAGAAAACTAAAACACCTAATAGCAACATAAATCTGTCTGTCGAGCTGGCAGTTTCCAAACCATAGTGTTGTGAAACAGGAAATACAAGTTCATCCTCTGGAAAAAATTGCAGACTGCATTATCTCAAAAATCTTTTATCAAAGGTGCCTTTCATCATGATGTGTAAGCAGATTCGGATCTAAAGACTGTTACCTCTTGAATCCAAAATTCTGTATCAAAATGTTTGCAGACAAGCCAAAACTCTACCTTTAATCTACAGGGTAAGAAACAAATAAACAGCATTACTTCACAGTATAATATTCTGCAACAATAAAGAGTAAGCAATTGCCATCGTCCATATTTAACAAACTGGAAACTGCATCACAGAAAGTTTCCTCAAACTTTCCAGGTGCTAAGTATAACCTATGATGTTTTACAAATGTTACGTCAACTCCAGATTGTCTGCAGCCCTTAGCAATAACAATTGTTATTCTGCAAAATAAGTCTGAGTAACTGGCAGATTGTCCAAGGGTGCATATTGTACGTATACCTCTCTTGGCATTTTCATGCGGTTCCAAAGAAATAAAGCCAGACTAGAGAGTTGTTGTGTTTTTTTTTTCCCCTACCAGATGCTCCTCTGCTTCTCATGTTGATAAGGAGAGACCAGGAGGAAATTGGAGAGTGAGACCTCCTGGAGATGTGAAGATGAAAAGAGTTTGGACATTGAAATAACCACGAGACTGACCAAAGACATGGGAGAGCTTTATGAAAGGGGAAAATTTATGCTGCATTGTTAAATATGTACCAAGGAGGTACGGAGTGAGATGTTTATCTCACAGTCTTGTTTGATCCAGGGTACCAGAATATCCAGAAGTTAATTTAAACTTCTCCATGCACTTAATACATGTGCATAATGGGCTGTGTTCGTCTACATGAAGGGCTTTTTGCATTTTTTTTAGCATATATGTGGTAGGCCAGCTGCATGACTATGTGGCAGTTGGCTTAATCAATATGACAAAGACCACAAACAAAAATTAAGCCGTAAAGAAAATATTAAACACCAGGAAATTGATGAGATAAATCACTATGTATCTTGATGCATCTTTTCCATCTGTTTTTTCTCATAGCAGAAGATCAACCATGAGGTTATTGTTTTGAATCAGAAGTGAGAACGATCCAACAACAGACGGCTAACCTCACACTTGCAATTAAAAGAGATGCAAAGCTGGATGAACACTGGAATTGCTATTTTATTAATAACGTATATGATTTCAAAATCTTTTGAGTCTAAAAATACCGTAAATTCAGCACAAAGAAAAATGTTTCAAAAAAGACATAAGCGGTGCAGAAACAGCAGATCTGAAGCATCTTGCTGTAAGTCAAAAGACATGAATGCTAGAAGTGTGCTAAACATGGAGGAACGGTTGCCTGACCAAGATAGGAAGTTTAAAGGTAGATGATCCCTGGGTTAACATGTTGCTCCTCAGTACCAAAGCCCTGGATCTGGCCGATCCCCAAGAAGTCAACACGGGACATGGTTGTTCCTCTGGGGATGTCAAACAGGCAGAGAAGAGATGACAGGGTGAGGCCCTGACTCCCTGTTTCTGGGATCACTAGCAACACAGAAAAATGAGTTGTGGCAATCTAGAGGCTCCCTCTCAAGCAGTGGCAGAAGAAATCAGCTCAACATTATTTCACCTGCAGAGTTATAGCCATTTTATGGCTACACGAAGCTTTAGTGACCTGTGCAGCTTCCTACTTCATCCATGTTTACTACCAGCATTGATCAGGTCAATAGGCCTGGGACATGAGTGGGAGCAAAATGTCATCTATATCATTCTCCTGTGGGCTGTTGGCTTCAGAAACTAGCCCTTAATCACACTGGTCTAATTGTCCACCAAGATTTCTAAGAGACCTTTCATAAATATTTACTTTTAAAAAGTACCTGAGTTTAATAAAGATTATTTCATTTTAATTTTTCTCTGTGTGTATTTCATTTTGATTTTTATTGTTTCAGCCCACATTACATATTTTTATTAAAATGAATGTTTGACAAAATCAGTGTGAAATGAAAAGTCAAAATTATCAGTTCGCGGACTGCCAAACCAGAACAGTTCATTATCACAGTTCTGTCTTACAGTGTTCTTTCATCCAAAATGCCATTGAAATAAACAATTTTTAAAATGTTTCAATACAGTGAAAACAACATCCTTCATCAAGAAAATTGTCAAGAAAATAATTACTGGAAAAAAATTGTGACCAGTTGTACTCGGACCATTAGGCATCATTAGGTGTTACTCAGGAAGACTCAGTGGCCGCAGATTGACAGCACTTTTAACATCTTCAAAGTCTAATTTCAAGACTCAGGCTTGCATTGAATTGTTCTAAAGGCTGGATTTTCAGCTAAAAAAAGAATTAATCAAACCTATATTATCCTTCCCATTCATCTCAACTACATGCACTGGAGATAAGGATTTGGTCCAGACCAAATATGAACAAACATTTGTTCTTAACATGATTAACATCAAAAGAGATGCAAACCCAGTTTCCTAACTCTTCCATTATTCATTTGTTAGGGTACTGGAACATCTGATAGGGCTAATACTTAGCAGGTAATGGGTGGTCTTGCAAAAAATAACACATTATTTAATTTAGGATAGAGCATAATTCTTCCAGACTGTCTTCAGAAAAACAAAAGTGTCATCAGATCATGTTCAGAGTTGTTTGGTTTTGTTTTTTTAAAGTCTCTTAATTTCAAGTTTATTGAATATTACCAAACCAAAACCTTTGCCAAGAATAAAAGACTGCACAAAGAAGAAGAAACAAAGAAACCTCCAAAGCCACCTTGTGATAAATTGCCTGACTCATTTCTTGTTCATCTTGAGTGGGCAGCAGATAACAGATGTTGGTTGGCTTTGGTCATTGAGCGTTTCAGACCCTCCCATCCTGTTCTCCAGGCGTTGGGGAGGCAGCCGAGGTAGTCATGCACTGCTGCGGCTCCTCACCTCTGGGGCACGGTTTGTACTTGTTGTTCTGCTTGTTTGTCCCAGGCACAAACGGATAGTTTCCTAAATGGGCTCATTGTTGGACCACACTGCTTTTCATCTGCCATCGTGATAGGTCCCGGGATGAAACAGCATCATACTGGCATCATTTATGGTATTTTCTGCCTTTTATTGCTGCTTAGAATTTTTCTGCATCAGTCACGAAACGTGACCGTTTCATGATAGGAAGCAGTGGTCATGGTCTGATTAAGGGCCTAAAGAACTTGAGACTGAGGGCAGAAACCCCATAACCCCAAAAAAGCATCTAGCAGGCAGGTAAAAGTTTTGAACAATTCCAGTACAAATCACATGGAAGTTCTGTGCCCAACAAACACTTCATTATGTGCTTCAGTCCATAAGACCAGTTTCACTGATTTCAGTGTGAGTTTTCCCACTTCTGTTTTTTGGGCAAAGGTCTAAGGCTCCAGTCGAGGCTCAGGTGTGTGAAGTAGGGCATTCGTACAGAACAAACAAAAAAATCTCTTTATTATAAACACTTCCAGACACTGACCACAATCATGATTTTCTTAGGCAAGACACACTTTTCATTGGTTTACAAATAATACACAATAATCAGTGGTACCGTGATCATAGGTGGTTTTTGTAGAGGTGAACTGTTCTGGCAAATATTACTGTTTATCATCCATGATTAATTGAACTAAGTAGGAACTTTAATTTGCATGAGTCACTCCAAATATTGGCATATCTACAGAACAGCAGGTAAACTTGAACAATGTTGCTTGTAAAATTTGGGAATAATGTGATGACAGAAAAAGGCACAACAGGAAAACTGAACAACAGAAAGATTAACGAGCCACTCTGGTGTGCCCTTCTATTTAAGACTAGTATTTTCAGACCACTCCAGAGAAGGATGAAGCGTCAAGGACAGGGAAATAAAATGATAGAAAAGTCCTTTCCGTTAGTGTCTCTTGTACAGAGACTCTAAAGACTGAAACACACTTTAGAGAATGTAATAGCAATTTAAGTAGGTTATTGTTAAGGCTCTTCCAGCATTTCCAATATTGTTAGGTTTATAATTTCAAGTAAAACATCCCCTTTGGGCTTGAATGGGAAACTCGAGCACCTCAGCTTTGGAAGCTTCCCTCTTCTGAAAGCTTAAACAGAATGAGTAGAGTTAGTTTTATATCATAAATAAGTACAGGTGTTATTTTTAGACTACTTTATTGAGGGTTTTTTCCCACAGCTGTATTTTTGTTTTGTTTTGTTCACCACTGGAGAGACTTTGACATCTTGGAAATCCTAAATTAATAACAAGAAATTCCAGGTGACATCATGGCCAAATAAATATGACAAATTCTATTGCCTGACACTGTCAAAGACAAAGAAAACTCAAGAGACTAAAGGAAACATATTCTTGTCAGTAAGGAGTCATCAGGAGAGATCTCACTGCAGTACAGGAGTTAGAAACTCTTCCAAGGTATTGCACTTACACAACTAATGATGCAATATTTTCAGAGGAAAGACCAAGGTACCACAATTGTCCTTTAAATTTCCCCTGGGAGGGAATAGATTTAGTACATCACAGTACTTGATTTATAAATTTATAGATACTGGAGTGAAATCTATGTCCTACTAAAATTAATGCAAAATTCCCATTGGGTACATGTAAACTGTGGGATTGTGCGGTGTATTTTCCAGATATTTGACCTGGGTGTGGAGTGAGGCTGTACTGACAGACCCAAGTTAGGAAGACTCTGCCTCTTCTTTCCACTTCTTATGTACTTATTTCCAGTCAAAGCAAACTAAAGCATGGGCAGAAAGGAATGACAGTGCTCTTCATCAGGTCCCCAGGACTGCATGACACAGGGCACCCACATTTTGAGCATGGAGAGATCATCCTGACAAAACATTTGGAATGCCTAAAATTTGCCCTTCTGAGGGAGAATTTTGACAAATCTGCCTTTTCTGTGTGCATAATTGCAATAGCATTCATGCCTTGAACCCTACCAACCTCCACTCGAATGCGTTTAGGAGCCTTTGTAATGACCATTATCATACACAAAAGGTTTCATCAAGTTGTCTAACTCTGCAGTGTGGTTCTCCTACAGTGGAGAAGAAGGTATTGTCTACTGAACCCTCTCCAACAATTTTTCAGCACCTTGTAGTCTTGTCCAAAGTGTTGGCATGTAAGTAGAGCAACTTGAAACCTGACAATAGTGTTGCAGAATGCTGATTTGGAGAAACTGATGTAGTTTGTTGAACACGGGATTGCAAGGTACATCAAGTTCTTCGTGGTTCACCAAGTGATTCCCCTGCTGCTGTATTAGAATCCCATTAAATACTTAGAATGAGAGCACTTCAACTTACGAGGAGGTTTTTTGACCTTGCTGCACGTAATTCAGTCTCTTTCAGATCTTGGCTGGTCTGATAGTTAGACACCGTCTGCCACCAAAATTAATTAATGATACACTTACACCTATTTACACATGTACCAACATTTTCTTTTGGCATCAGTAGATCTTGTCTGCTGCCTGACTTAACTTCACTCACATCTACAGAGACTAATCACGCCCTCCTCCCATATACCCTGCCAATGCATTGCCCTCACTCCTCCGTGATGTGCTTAATTGAATTGCACAGCTCTAAGAGTTCATAGCTTCTGGACTCCTTTCAGCCCACCAAACCCTTGATCTTGAAGGCTGATGACTTTTGTGCACTTTGTAACAGCCTGCCCAAAAGGGAGATCTGCAGTTCTGACTCCTGAATCCTGGGGACATTCAACGAGTTTCCAGTGGCTCCCAGATCCCAGGCTCTTCAGTGTCCTGCCAGCTCAGCCTGTGGGAAGCCACAGAACCTAGAGAGGCTAAGAAATATATTTCCTTTCCAAAACACCAAATTTCTTCTGCTCCCTATTTTTAAAGGGAATACTGTGGAGTTTCAATTTTGGGAAAAAAATATTTTTAGGTTTTGCTTTACTTCAAGATGAAGATTTTTTAAAAAAAAAACCACAAAATCTTGGATTTTTCTGAAATTGAAATACAGCATTCCCTCAAACATAAAAAGGATGCTTACAGATCTTTAGTTTAAACTAAATGGTTTGCTAAACATAAAGACCTGAACTGAATGAGGTATTCTGACATGATTAATGGACTATATTTTCTGTGTAGAGAAACCACTAAATGTGTAACTTGGTCTGCAGAGAAGTAGTATTTTTCTCCCATCATGTAGACAGAGATCTTTCCAAAAATTTAAAATTCTATAAAGGCCTACTCAATTCTTTTTCTTCATGTCTTGAGCAAAATTGTATTTCTTGCTTAGGCAATTTCTAAAAAGTAATGCTAGAAATCAAAGCAGTCTCATAGTTATTGGGAAATATACCTACACACTAAATTAAGGAGGTGCAAGGTTTTGACAGTCATGGATAACTCATCCCATGGCTCTTTCTGTTGTAATTCTTGTTTTTCTATCACTCCTTACAAGCAATCGAAAACTAAGTTAGTATCTGTTTACAATTGTGTCTGGTTACAGAATTAACAGTTTTAGGCTGCATGGATGCTGAATTTGATTCATTGGGAAAAGAAATCCAGAGGATATGTCACATCTAATGCTTTAATGAGAACACATGGGCTTCCTGCAAAGAGGGAAGACTCTTGGGGACCATTTCTTCAGGAGGTCGTTGCTGCTGAATGTCTGTTAGACTGAGATGGAGCCTTGCACGAAGGGGAAGGAGGAGTGGTTCTGCCCTTGCCTCTGAGGAGGAAAACTGGTGAAGAGTATAGGAAATGAATCACCAGACTTGTCTCTTCCTGTCCCACTAGAGGAATGGAATAATTACTTTTTAATTCCACAAGGGCCGGGGATCTTCTCAAAACCCTGTGATTCACAGGGCTGCATCAATCTAGTTATGCAAAAATAAGCTCCACATTGAAAAGGAAATTATAATACTGAGCGTGGAAAACCCAGCCTAGATCACCCCCATCTCCTGGAGAAATTAGTCCAGTACTTTTGTATTAGACATTTGAAGATGAAAGCAGTGACACAAAGACAAGAAAAAGCATGGCTTGGTCCTTGTGTGTACTCATCTATGTATATGGACGTATGCACCTACGAACAGGCACCTCTCAGTCAGAGTAGATACCAAAGGGTGCACGAAAGACAAGAAATGATTGAATGGCAAACACGTGTATAAACAAGAAACTGTATTTCTCATGAAAAACAATGAGGCTGATGCTGGTGTCTTGACATTTGAAAATGCTTCCCCCCCTTCACCATTTCAAAGTACTGTTGGTAGGTTTGTACCACCTGTCATTGCTTCCTGAGATATCTCTACTGCTACATAATTTAATCATTCCAGCTGATGTGTCAAGCAGTTAAATGTGTTATTAGTTAAAAGGGGATAGCAGTTTACTGCTATCAGGTTTGGGTTTTTTAACTATTAAGGATGAAGAAAAAAAATTAAATGGTCGTTCCATTTTAAATAGTTATATTTCCTTACCTACTGCCTTAAGTCTATCCAAAAAGATGTCCAAGTGTCCACCAGCTTGTTAGCAACTCATGCAGACATACAGAAAGCTGTGAAATTTACCTTTTTGAACAAAGGTAAACAGAAAGACATGTAAGTCTACCTCTCTGTAAAAGTCTTACCTGAAGCTTAGATGGTGACCTAAAATATAAATGACAGAGTGCCAAACACCTGCAAAAGACTTTTGAATTAATTATCAAGTGCAGTAGTGCAAAGAATACCCTTTTAGGAGTGGGCTAAGGCAAATATTAATGATAGAAAGGGTTTTCAGACTTGCTCTATGAAACCACGTCGTGACGTTCCTTAAGAAAGTGACTCTAGGGGTTACATTTAAAAGGGGTGCATGGTGATTTACTGATTTATTCTAATGGTTAGATGACTATGCACTGCTCTGAAAACGCACCCTTATGACCTTGTTTGGCTGATCTCCTCCAAGGTTGTGACTGCCCTAATCCAGCCGTTTCCAATACCACATTGAAAGATTAAAAACTATTCTAAGCTGCAATGGGAATCCTTGTGCTACGAAATCACATCGGTCTATGCGTTGATGCTAATATTTAATTCTTAAAAAAAATAAATAAATCCCTGCAGGACATGATAGAAAGACCTACACCTTGAGTAAGTCCATGAATTTCTTAGGCAGTGGAATTGCTCTCATCTTCTGCAAGCAGAATCTGTTTCTGTCAAAAAAAGAAAAAAAAAGGTGGGGTGGCTGAGGAGGGTGGGGAATAGTCAAGGGACATATTATTTTTTTGTCAGGCCAAAAATGTGTCTTATTCAGGTGAAGTTCTGCCTGTGCAGAACGAAGTAAATCCTTCATTCATTTTTGTTATGTTGATCCAATGGAAGAGTTCACTTGATCTTCCAGTAGAAGATGCCTAGAAGATGAGGAAGATGAGGAAGCCAAGAGGAAGTGTTCCTTCCAGCCTCAGAGGTGCTTATACATGGAAGCTGTACCACTATAGGATACACTACAAGCGTGTTGCATTGGGATGCATACAGCTCCCTCAGGAACATTCCTGCTCCTGCGTAAAGGTCCTTCCTGTTTCAGATTAAAAACTCAAGTTTAGGGGGGCTGCAGATGGGTTTTGCCCCCCTTCTCAAATCCCACAGCCAGGAGAATCGTATTCACACAGCTTCACACGAAGGGATTGCAGCTGTGTACCTCTCTCCTTACCCCCTCTTTAGATTTGAGCTCCATTGGCCCTGATTTATAGTGCTCTGGAAATAGCTTAAAGTAGACTAAGAAAAGCTGCTCTTGTTTCAGAAAGAGAACAAGCTTCAGACAGAGGTATGGGCAGATAAGGAGGTAATTTCAATTACACTAACACTGTTTGTTACATAAGGAAGTCGTAAATGCATCCCACTGTTTCAGTGTGTCCCTGCACCCAGTGCTGACACCTTGCCATTGTCAACTGTAGCCTTGAAAGGCTTCTCCTTCACCCGCCTCCTCACATCCTCTGTATGATTTTCTGAAGATGGAAGTACCTTGATTTAAGTTTCTGTTTTACACTACCCTTCATGTCTATAACCTCTTATCTCGCCCAAAAAAGGCATGTTAACACACCATTTTCACAATCTTGCGATTTTCCCAGCTGAGAGTTCTTGATATAAAGGGCCTCAATTCTGGGTTTGAAAAGTTGCATGAAGTGGAAGCATGCTGCATTCATCCCAGAACAAATCTCAAGGAGACAAGTGTGCTGTTATTGAGACCTTTCACCTCTGACACCCTTCGATGTTGAATAGCAAAAGTGAACCGGAGTACACCTTCCATTTACCTTCGCAATCTTTGGTATTTGGTACCAAATTTGTCTTTGCTGAGTTGTAACCACCATGAAGGCTAGGTCTATGCGCGAAGCTGAGAGCATATCTATGTGCAGCTCAAAGCGAGTAACAGCTCGGCAGAAGCTTCTCATGCTTATGACAAAGAGGCTGCACTGCTGGAAATAACACATGTCCACCCAGTCACTGACAGCAAAGAGCATCAGGCACAAAAAAGCAGAGAGGCAGCTGAAGAGCTGCAGAAGAAATTGCTTTGACAACAAAAAAGCAAAGTGGCTGTGTGATGCAGCATCCACTGAAGTTCAGAAATAGCAGTATCGACAGATGTCTGATAAGGCAGAATCACTCTTCACTCTGAAAAGAAGTCATGTATCCTGATCTGCATCCAAAATATGACTTGTGTGTACAGTGATGTGAGGCATGATCTTTAATGATTACTGACCTCCACCAAAAGACCAAAATATGGTTATGCTCTATGCATGCTGAAAACAGAAATCGGACATATTCAGGTGGTGGGATGCTGTTACAGGACCCAGATATGGTCTTAAATTTGCAGCCAATGATTGTGACATACTAAACTGTATGAAAAAAGCAGCCATTACTGCTTCTTTTCCACAGTCTAGTTACTTATCTTGGCTCTGAGAAAACTGTGGTAAAGTATGATTTTGGTGCTTCACATAATGGTAAGGTCAAATTACGTTCTTTTTCGCTACAAAAATACTGAAAGAAATTATCTGAGCAAACAGAAACCAAACGACAGTGTCCAGGCTAGGTCTTGTTCCTGCTGATAGGTGCCTAGCCCATGTGTAGGTGACATCTATGCACTCACCAGCTGACCCCATGCTCTGGCTTCTGTTACAGAAAATCCTTGTCTGCATCACTGACAGTGTGACAACACAACTGTTGGGTGCTCAGGACTCAGGTTATGAAAGAACCAGAAATCTGGGGAGGGTTAAAGGGCACAAGAAGAGGTGCACTTGAGAGCATAGGCATGATACCAGGCTGGACTGTAAGAGCTCCTCAGCTTTCCAACAGCTAGGTAAAATGACGTGCAGGCTTCATGGGCAGGGCTGGATGGAAAGGTCCCTTTCATTACCTTTCAGAAAAGAGTCTAACGTTAGTCATCTTAGTGATCCCATTTATAATGTGGAGACATAAATAGTTACATCAGCAGAGCTAAGCACACAGGCAGGAGCAGGGAGTAAGGCTATTGCTGTGTCTTCTCTGCTGCTACACCAGGCTATCGTGGCTCTGCCACTCCCTTGCCATCAAATCCTTGTCTGGCTGCATCGATACTCAGTGACATCCCATCAGATTTCATTTTTGGAATATACAAAGTAATTCAGGAAAAATGGAAGGTTATTGCATCAGGATTACATGAGTTTTCCATGGTTAATGAGTATGTACATCAAGAGCTACTCTGTCACAGCTGGGATGGAGAGCCCTTATCCCGCACAAAGCAAGTCCCAAGATCAGGGATGGAGTAAAGACTGAAAAAGCAATTTAAAGAAAGTAGGAATATACAATTTTCCCAGGGTACTAACCTTATCAATGTGCTATTGACACTTAGTTGGTTTGTACTGATGTTAAAATAAAAGAATTTACATTTTATACTGAAGAAAAACAAAGCGATAGCCAGAGCAATTCGTACTACCAACCCTACAATGGGACAAGGAATAAACCTATTGCAACTCTGTCTCTTTCGTGGCTGGGTCTGTGAAAGAAAGGTTGGCGTCTCGGCAGTATTCTGGAGGAATGCGTATGACCTCCTTCACGCCAGCAACCTGCTGTTCTCCAAGAGGGTGCTTATTAACTGCCCCCAAGCACCCAGAGGTCTTCGGAACTGGTCAGGTGCTGAGCAAAGGGAGTCTGCTGTGCTCAGCAGGAGCTAACCCTGAAGGGGACCCCACTGGCCTGGAACGTGGAGATAAATGTTGATTGAATAAGGCATGGTTCATAAGACTTTTGTCTTCACTCTTCATTGTGGGATGGTTGGTTTTGTTATAAAACTAATTAGCATACATGTGGAAGTACTTTGTGGAAGCAGCTTAATCCTAAACAAATGTGAAAATAAGCCTGTATTGTTTCTAAGGACTGATTTACATTAATTATCTTCTACTTTAAAAAAGCTCGCAGACTTTTTTTTTTTTTTTTAATCATTGTTTCTTTGTGGAAAAATTAAGAACAGAGCATGTCTGTAAAACACTGTACATACAAATTTCTTGCATTTCCAGCAAGGATGTATTCTCCAAAGGCAGAAAGACTTGGTTTTAAGTCAAAAATGTTACTGCCCAACTGGCTAAGCTCAGTTCACATCTAGTTACCTAAATTACTAGCTTCATACTCAAAAAATGATGACCTTCTGGGAACCAGACTTATTTTTAGGAACCTATATATGGATTTAGGTGCCTAAACTTAGTCACACTGTGTTAAACATTTTTTTTATTTTTTTTTTTAACTTTGTTAACTATAGTGTTGCTCATTTGCCCACATAAAACACTTTAAGATAGTTTGTGATCTCAGGAAAGGACTAATTCACTCAAATTTAACCAGCAACAATGCAGCGAATTCAGCCAGCAAACATCCGTAATGAAAGCGTATGGATTTTCAGGGTGTACATCTGCATTTAACTCCTGCTCCGTGCGCGGCCCTTCGCCAGACCCCAGTCCTTCAGTCATCCTGCGCAGGCTAAAACGCACCCTACCTGTCCTCTGAGGCATGCACCAGGGATTTTTTGCAGATCTCCTTGAGTCAGTGGAGGGGATGACGTGGGTCCCAGCCTAGCAGGGAGCAGGGACAGGAGGCAGGGCACACCCGGACCCGGGACGTTGTAGTCTGTCCCAGGTACAGAGATATATTTGCTCACAGCCAGGATCCACCGTACCCCTCATCCTTTCAAAGAAAGACTCCTTCTCCCTCAAAAAAAAAAAAAAAAGAAGAGAGAATGTAGAAAACATATAAGACTAATAACTTCTCTTTTATAGTGTACCCTATATCAGTACCACTTGATCATGCACTTAAATCGGTATTATTTCATGGCATAACTACCCACAAAACGCTCACTGAGTAAACATCCCAGATTGTCCCACTTTGGGGAATTTCCTTGCCAGGCGCTGCCTGGCAACAGCAGAATATCATAAATTCGTAGACCTGCCTGATGTACCCGCTTCCGTCGTTGCTGTAGAGAGGAGCTAGGAGTGTCCAGCGGGACTTCACCCACCCGTGCCCCGCTGCCTCCAGCCGTGAGGGACAGGCGAAGAGCGGGGAGAGGCATCTGCGGATCTAAGCGTTGCCTCCCTGCCTGGTGAGAAAGGACAGAGGGGCAACACTCCTTTCCCTCAGGTAGTCCTGACCAGAGTATATATCTGTCTCCTTCATGTTGGGGAAAGAAAAAAAAAGCTGCTTTTGTTTCACGACTGCTGCCTGTCTGTTTCTGAGCTGGAGGTCACGGGTTAAGGAGGAAGGAGTAGGCTGGCAGCCTTGCCTTGCAAGAGGAGAAGTGAAAGAAGCTCTCAGTGGAGCAGGTGGACTATTCTGGTGAGGAAGATGGGCTCAGCCTCAGGAATCCGCCGGGGTGCGACGTGCACCTAGATGCCTAGGGACCACAGCAGCTCTGCACCTCCCTTTCAGCCGTCCGTGCCTCTGAGTCCTTGTGGGGACCCCTTCTGCTGGCTCCTCTGGGGCCTGGTAGCCAGAATGGCCTGGCTCGGCCTCTGTCAGTATCCTAGAATAAAGTCATCCACGTCCTTTCCTTTTCTATTTAACAAACTCCTAGACCGAGCTGTGACAAGGTGTCAGCTTGAGATCTGATGAATCAATCCAGCTTTCAAATCTCCAAAGAACAAACCAAATCTAAAACAAATACTATTTGCCTCTACACAGATCCTGCAGGACGCCTTGCCGTAGCACGAAAACTACAGGGTTTTGCCAGACATAGTCATACTGACAGCCTAATGGTTTCCTCTTTGACACCGATTTTGCAGAAAGACAGCGACAGGCTCGGCAGCGCCGCCGCAGCTCTGTGAATTCGCTGTGCTAGAGGTGCCTTCCTCGCAGAGACGCTGCTACCTCTGCTAGAAAAACAGACACATGACACAGGGAATAAGGGCAAGAAAGAGTTCCTTCTGGAAAGGGAATATTCTGTCAAACTCTTTCTCTCCATCCCCTGGGCTACTCTTACTAAAACATGAAAACCAGGCCTCCTTTAGTCTTTCTCTATTGTTTCAAATCCTCTATCCAGAGCATGGCGGCTGCGTTTATAGTTTTCACTAAAGAAAGCTTTACGCTTCCCCGCTGATATTTTACCAGTCCTGAGCACAGAACCAGCATTCTTACCCATTTCCAACAAAACCCCATTTGTTAATGGATTTCCTTGCTCGTTTCGTTTAAAGCACTACCGTGTTTAAACACTTCAAGCGCTGAATGTAAAAATAGCTGGCAATCTCAGAAGTGAACATTTTATTTGTAATACAGGTGATTTTATCATGCGCCACAACATTTTTTTTTTTCCTCATCATTTATTAATGTTTTATATAGCTCATCAAAAATGAAGGTTGAGGTCAATAATTGCTGACACATAAAAGAACAAGGAAAAGGACGAGCAAGGACGTTATCCAGAGGCCTGTACACTAGCAAAAAAAGCCTTCATATTTTCTTTGCACACCTTGAAAAACAGCAATTGTTAAAAAGGGCTAAGTCAAGGGAAAAAAGGTTAAAAAAACTTTTTTTTTTTTTAAACAATCAACATGCTTTCAAGCGTCATGTATACTCACATGTGCTCCAGAAAGCATCTGGATTTTTATTGGTATCCCTTTCCACTTACCATATTCACTCTGTAGGCTCTACTTTGCTTTGGTGTTGGGGAGTCCCGTTTTCCTGTCAGATCAGACCGCCGAGCGCAGGAGCTATTTTCCACTTGGCTCGCAGACCCACGCTACGCGTTATTGACATGACTGCGTTTAATAATAGTTCCTGCTGATTCTGTTGTGGAAAAACTTACTCTTTATAAACTATCTAGCATGTGGTGCCAGTGCATGTGTGTATGATTTTTTTTTTATTTATTTAATATTTTTTTTAGCGACTAGGGCCCTGGTTTAGAAAAAAACTCTTAAGCATGTGCTAAAAGCTAAACACACTAGTTCCCACCTTTATTCAGCAAAGCACTTAAGTATGTGCTGAGTCTGGCTGGCTTCAAAGGGACTGATGCACATGCTGAAGTGCTTGTTGACTCAGTGCCTTACAACCCGACCCTCTCAGGAAGGAATCCCTATCTCAGACACTTTCTCAAGCCTACCTACAAGTCTCTCTGCAACAGCAGGATTTATGCCTTGCCCTGCAACATACTTATGAATTTACGAGTTTTCACATTTCCATTGGGCAAACATATCGCATATTTCAGGTAGCTGTAGTAAAGTTTGGACCAAAACTACATCTCCGGAGCAGTTAGTGATCCACTTAAATCTACACTGTTGTGTCATTTCGTAAAATGAAAGAGGGCAAAAAAGAAAACATATTAAATGAGTCCATAATTGGACTCCATAATTGAGTCCATTATGCAAAGAGTAACAATGTTTACGTTTCAATTGCATCAGAGTTTTCCTTTACCATATACACCCTAAATATCAAAGGTGTTATCAGCTTGAATAAAAATAAAGGCACAAGAGTCTTATTTGTATATGCTGTGGCGTTTTCTTTTAAGGAAACTGTACACCACTGAAATATACAATCATTAAGGCTGGAAGAGACCTCCAGGATCATCTAGTCCAACTGTCCCCCTACCACCTATTACCCACTAAACCACGTCCTTCAGTACCATGAAAACCATATGAACCATCTGAAAATACCGTATGAAACCATATGAAAATACAATTCCCATCACACATTTTTCAAAGTTTGCATCAGCTGTTTATAAAAATTAATACATAAAAATCATGATGGGGGCTGGGGGCTGGGTGGGAGGTGGACATTGGGTCAATTTGATCATGAGAATGGTTTAGGATAGTAGCCTAACTTAAACCGCAACAAATGTTTTCCATGACATGATTCCTCTCTTTCCAGAAAAATAAGTTATTTCAAACAAACAACAAAAGCCGACTGCACTGATTTCCTTAGTTTGTAAGCCCTTAGTATCATTTTATGGTGTCAGCCTATTAGAAAGGATTTTTAAAAACCGCTCTCATTAGAGCTGGAGCTGTCGGGGCATGCAGTGAAAACTTGTAATTTTTTTACTGTAGGAAATGTGATTCTGTAACAATCAATAGGCTAGCGGTACCTCAGCAAAGCTATCTAACACTTTCTTTTTAAAAAGTGCTGATTTATGTGTGCATGCCGTACCAAATGGTTTCTTTTTGATTTTTATATCTATTTAGTCAAAGATAATTGCAAATATCAGGTACATGCCTTTATGGTCAGAACGGCTGAGCAAATAACGCTGCTGTCTCAAATTGTTCCCTGGATACTACACAGGTATCAAATACGGGCTTAAATCCACAAAAGGACACCAGGTAACTTGCAATCATGGCAGAATCTATAGCTGTAAAGGTTTCTAGGTTCTCTACAAAACACAAGAATAAAGGGGCAGGTTGCAATTTCAATGAGCTGGTAGGAAAGGTCTTTCTTTCAAAAAAAAAAAAAAAAGAAAAGAGAAAGTGTTTGGCTGTTCTAGGATTGCTGGAACTATTGGTGTGAGCTCAGGCATCCTGCTTGCTGAGCAATGCGGTAGCAGCTGTCACATAACACACGGGCATCTTCCCCGCCACCATCACTGCCTTCCCTCTGTTTGGTAAATGTGCTGGTGCTTTGCAAAAAGAGACAGCCCTGGAAGCAGCCTGACTCAAACCTACCATCTGCGAGGGAGGCACCAGTTTTTCCTGCGCCCATTTGTTCAGGGTGTGCAATATACCAAGTAATGTGGACTGCCTTCTTCTAAAGCACCGCAGTCTTCCCGTGTAAGCTCGGAAATTCAACAGTTTTTCAGACTTCCTTTAGGAAACATATTACCTACAATTTAAGCACTGGGGTATCCAACCATCAGACACTTCAATGTCTGACTGATTCCAGCCCAGGATCGTTGGGGAAGATGGATGGCTCTGTATCAGCACCAGCCTCAATCTGCCTCCCTGATATCTGGGTTAGCAAAACCAGACCTACTGCATTATTTTAGCAGTTTCCTAAAAAATTCTAACACTTGTTAGAGGGGGAGGTGGACAGGAAAACTTCACTGGTATAGAGCCAGCAGAAGACAAAGAAACACGGCAATGGATTTTTACTGCATACACGTGTGTACTTACGTGCACGCATTTAATAAGATGGTCCTGCCACTAAATAGCTATCTTGTGAAACATTTACATATACCAAACTGATTAATTATTCATTTACTTCCAAACTATTTTCCTGAAAGGACTGTTTACTGCCCACCCCCATTAATAGACCTGACCTAATTGAAAGCTAAGCTCGTGGCCTCGTGCTTTCTAGGTTTGGAAACAAACCTCCCTTCCCCCTTGCTAGATCAAACATCGCAATGTCAAATGCTCTGCAGACATTTCCCTTGGGAATCTGAAAGGCTAATTAGGGTGAGCTTCACCATAAAGAATACAGTTGTTAAAACAGCTTTTGTACACACTGGAGTAATGATCATTCTTTTACACACACGGTGATTTGTTGCTGCAATTTGCAGCCATATATCTCTTAGGAGCTAATTCGCATGTTGTTATTTATTGCACGTATGATTATTAATGATATCTTAGCAACTGCTGGAAGTAACTTATTTCACCTCAGGAAGTCAAGTACTTGAGCTCAATGTTTACAGATCTAAGGATACATCAATTTCTGTAGAAAATCAGTTCTCCGTTTGGCCTCCCCCACCCCTACCTTAAAATTATACAGTGAGGTCTGAACTATCATCGTTTACAGATATTTTCTTATACTGTAAAAATACTTGCCGTTATGAAATAAGAGGAAAATTTTTCAGTTCTTCCTTATTGAAAAGAGCTCTTTCACAAAAAAAAAAAAAACAACCAACAAAAAAAAAAACCAACCCAAAACCAAAACCCAATCTTGAGGATTTCCAAACGCCTCTGAAGAGAAGGGAAAAGGCAGTATGCCCAGCATTGACAAAAGTTACCTGTGTAGAATATGGGACCGAGTTCTCAGATTCCTTGTAATTTTTCATAGGGAAAGAACAAGATGAGAGTACTGCTTTTTGGTTTAAAAATACCTCTGATGTGCAGAAGCATACAGAGAAAAGGAAAACCTTGCAAGATCACTTACATATTTCACAGTTCTCTTGCTCCCAATTGCTTATACTTTTTGTGTCATGCCTCAAAAATCATTACTTTTCAGTTCTGTGATATTGTATACAATTACTACTGAACGTACATGAAAACTGAGATCTTCTCTCTAGGTGTCTGTGGAAAAAAAATGAAGTGTAATCAAGAAAGACAGATGAACTCATTCCGCCTCATTTTGATCCCATTTGAACACTGAGTTTCAAAGTGTGACTATAACGCAGGCTTTATTGGAGATGTGTTCCCTTTAGAAGAGGCTGTGAAAAATTCATGGGCTTGCAGATGACTCCTAATAAAACGAAAACCAGTGGCTCAGCCTCTTTGGCACTTGCCTGAAGTCATCTTGTTTGTAGTGCAGTCTGGTCCAGGAATTCACCCTGGGTGGGTGATGGAAAGACCTGAAAGACAGCAAACATGAGCTCTGAACATGAGCTACTTGTAAATTTATTGAAAGTAAACTGATGAAACCAGAAAAGAGGTGATGCTGGTAGATTTTTTGAGGGAGAGAAAAATACTGTGAATTTTACGGACTACAGAAGGTCCGTCCCTTCCTAACCACAGGTGCTAAAAGTATAATTGAAATATGTTTTACAGTTATATATTAACTTACAATATGCAATAAATAATTAGATATCAGGATATTTAAAACATACGGAATTCTATCATTTAATTAAAAATCCTTCTGCTTGTTTCAGGAAGCCTTTTGTGACCAATATCAACTAACAATACTAGAACAAAGCAAAAACAATAGACAATCCAGTGTTCAGAAGTGGATTACAACTTGCAGAGCTATGTTGATTTCATTTGTATGTTAATATGGCAATGCAAAATACAGCGATCTCAAGTTGACATACTACATAACTTCCTCACAATGGTTAATAGCATCCTACTTTCTTCTTTTCCTTAAGGATGAGAGCACGTGAATAATTTGACCCTGGCTCCCAAACGCTTTATGGCCATTTGATGTAGCAAAATAACTAAAAATGCAGTACTATTGATTGTTTTTCATTTGCTCTATAAATATTACTAGCCAACACCAACATATGTGTTACTCTAAATTAATAGTAACGTGAACAGAGACCTGCCTGAGTACAGTGTCTGGTTCAGGGTATAAGTAAGTATTTGACTATTTTGTTTTAATAAATAAATAGGAATTCAGTTGGATATTATTTCGGGCCCTATCTGGTTTGCATGCTTATGGGTTCTTAAGGATTTGCACGAACAATGGAAACTAGCTCACAAATATGTATTTGCATAAATGCACATGCAGGCAGCGTCACAGAAACTCACATGCGTTTATGCCTGTATCACACATATGTTGACAAAAATCACTTACCCAACCCATCCTCTCGTTCTGCAAAGGGTACACAGGCAGGAACAACGCCACGTGGTCAATCATGGTGTGGACACTGAATGAGAAAACTACAAGCATTAGCAATTTTAGCAAATAGTACTTTAAGGATTCATGGGGTAATGCTTTTCTTCTATAGAACTCATGGCCGAAAAATCTTCAGTAATAAATAAGAAAAAAATGCAGAAATCTCTTCACAGATATATCTCAAACAGAAAAGGCAACAGATTTGTCAAAACATTTGTTGTGAATTGTTTATATGAATGTGATACCTAATGGTTTACTTCTTCGATGTAATTTGAGAATCACATGTGAAGAATTATCCAAAATCTCAAAGGTTTTTCCTGTTAGAATCCTAATATTTGCACACACAAATACTGTGCTGAGACATACAGCTAAAGAGAGAAGTTGTGTCTTGCTGCTGTGCACAAGCTGCGCAGAAATCCATAATAGTGGGAGGCATTGTAAAATGATCAAACATCTTCAACAGGGAGAGGACTGAGGCAGAAAAGGATATCTGAGGCATGGGATGTCAGAAAATCATGACACTTGCTGGAGTTTTCCATGGTTTGAAAAGGTCGGTTTTGATAAGAAGTAGCGCCAAGGGACACACAAACCCACCTTGTTTGAACCATTTACGTTACAAAGGAATATTTATGATCCCTCTTACTTCGACAATAGGCCATGACATCGTCAGATTCATGTAGGAAAACAAGACTTTGCATCTTGTGTCCTTACAGTTCCTCAGAGGATTAGTGTGTAACGTGAAGTTTGTTGTTGTTTTTTTGTTGTTTGTTTGGTTGGTTTTTTTAAGCTAAAGTACCATAAAGTTAAAATACCAGTGAAGTACATTGTTCCCAAAAGGCTCTGTGAAGATTTTGGGGTCGAGTAACAACAAAAAAAGCCTTCAGGACTGACTTTCCCAGTATGACTGAGCAGACAAGATTTGAAGGAAAGCAATGAATCTGCATATCTAAGGACTCTGAAAACAACATCAGATGAAACAAGTGAATATCAGGACTGAAAAGGCTGCAGGAGCTTGCAAGAAAATGTCAAAAAGCATACCAGAAAACGTCAAGAAAAGTGTAACAAGCACTGGTTGCAGAGATTAGGGTGCTAAATATATGCATGATGAGAACACCACGCTAGGGGTTGCTGTCCTCGGAGCTGCTTTACCATCAACACCACAAAAAACCCCGAACCTTCACTACCACCACCACACACAAAAAGAAACCAAAAAAAAACCCAACAAAAAAACCCCCACCCAACCAAAAACAAAACCCAAAAACAACAACAGAAAAACCCAAAACAGTGAACAATGTCTGCAGATAATCTTAGAGTCAGAATGTAAACGGGGGGGGAGGGGGGGGCGATGCTAGGCAAATAAAACCACTGCTGAAACATGCCTCTGGAAAATTTCAGTCATTGCTGTTTTGTCAGAGCCTGGGCCAATTGTTCTGCTCTGTTAGGAAGGAGAACAAATAGGCAGCAATTTTCATGTGAGTACAACGGAGAACCTGGAGAAAATAATTATGGTGGGTACTGACTTTTGGAAACAGTTTCCTGAAAGTGTGAGTCAGAAAAAGGGTTTTTGGAATTGCAGAGTGGTCTTACATGGCAGGCAATAACAAGTTTGCTTGTATGGCATTTACACAGCAGCAAGTCATGCTGCTTCAGGAATGGTGCTGGCGCCGAAGTACTGAGTGGTGCTAACACTCTCCTGTGGAAGAGCCCCATGGTTCCTGGGGAGCGCTTCCAAGCGCAGACGTTGTTCACCCTCTCCCTGGAGGCACTGTGGTGAGCAGAGAGAGCAAATGGCTGAAATCCAGGAGCTCCTGAGCTGGAAACTCATTGAAATTACAGTGGCAGAGAGAAAACGAGCAAAACTTTAGACAGTGTTTTAGAAGCAACCTCATGGTAGCGCCTGTGGCAGCTATTAGTTGCGGGATATCCTGGCTAGTCGTCAGCATCACATTGCACGCGATGTCCTTACTCACAGATACGGGTTGCCCAGGAAGGTGGTGGAGTCACCATCCCTGAGGGTGTTTAAGGAAAGGTTAGATATGGTACTTAGGGACGTGGTTTAGTGGGTAATAGGTGGTGGGGGGATGGTTGGACTAGATGATCCTTGAGGTCACTTCCAACCTTAATGATTCTATTCTATTCTATGCTATTCTATTAAACAGGGAAGGCAAGAATATTAAGTTCTTCCTCACAAACTGACGGGAGCAGAAGTTGCAGTGCTCTGAAATAACACCCTGCCCGGTCTCCATCGCACGTGCTGGACCGCAGCTGTGGGGGAGCCCCGCGGGACCACGCAAGGGCATTCTCAGCCCCTCTCAGCCCCTTGCTAAGGCCGGCCAGTACCTCACCCTTAGAAAACCAGCTTGATGCAAAGCGCTTTCAGTTTCAGATTTTCCAGTTAATTTGTAGTGACTCACCTTTGTTTGTTTATGGCCACTGATGTGTGCTTGGCTAATAGAAAACCGGTGCCTCGTCTCATGAGCAGAAAGCTCACGCTTCATTTCAAAATTGCCATATAATGGTCAGCCTCAGCATGCAATTTTTGTTTAACTAGTGTACTTGGCACTGCAATCACCACATGGAAACATTGATTCCCAGTCATCCATGTCATGTAGCGCACCGCCATACAGGCTATCCATAAAATAACTACAGGCTTCCTGTTCAGCAGTGCACGCTCCTAATTAAGTATCTAATTATATATTCCACTGATTTGTAAAACAACACAAGTATAAGATGTAAATAAATATGCATAGTCCCTGCTTAAGGAGATTATTTCCACTGAGAGAGGACGTACATTAAGGCAGCAACACATTTAGTGCTGTGTGGTGAAGTTTTGCTAGCGGAAGCAACAACTGTAGGTCTGGCCTGGCAAATGTCTCTTCTCACCAAACAGTTCGTGTTCCTGCATCTAGTCCTACTGATTTCATAGGTGGCTTTATAGAATCATAGAATCACTAAGGTTGGAAAGGACCTCTGAGATCATCAAGTCCAATCGTCAACCTAACACCACCGTGCCTGCTAGACCATGTCCTGGAGCGCTGCATCTATGCGTTTTTTGAAGATCTCCAGGGACGACGATTCTGGGGAGCCTGTTCCAATGCCTCACTACTCTTTCCGTGAAGAAGTTCTTCCTAATATCCAATCTGAACCTGCCCTGACGCAACTTGAGGCCATTCCCTCTCGTCCTGTCGCTAGCCACTTGGGAGAGGAGACCGATACCCTTCTCTCTACAACCTCCTTTCAAGTAGTTGTAGAGAGTGATGAGGTCTCCCCTCAGCCTCCTTCCCTCAGTCGCTCCCCATAAGATTTCTTTTCCAGTCCGTTCACCAGTTTTTTTGCCCTTCTCTGGACACGCTCCAGCAGCTCAACGTCCTTCTTGTGTTGAGGGGCCCAAAACTGGACACAGCACTCGAGGTGAGGCCTCACCAGAGCCGAGTACAGGGGGATGATCACTTCCCTACTCCTGCTGGCTTTAGGGATGCTCAAACGAATTTCAAGTGGGGCCCATTTTGGTGAGTAAGCAAAACTGATCCAGTTTGAATTGCCATGGGCTACAGAACATGAGTCGCTGCTGCAGCTCACCTGCTCAGTGATAAGTCACTAAATGCCAGCTGGGTGTGTGCCTTTAAACCTAAAACGTTGGATATCGAGGAAAACACCAGTTACACCAGTTCAAGCCCTCCAGTCCTTGGATGAGTTCCTAATGCAAATACTTGTGCCTTTTCGGGAGCTTACAGGAGTAAAAGTCCCTGAGACTTAGGTGGAAATCTTAAGATTCAGGAGACACACGCAGGAGGATGGTACTGCTGCTGCATCCATGAATAGAGTACATCATCCTAAGGGAGAAGGACTGACAGAGACCTGGCTCTGCGTGATGCACCAAACTTGCCAGAGCTGTTGTGCAAGGCAGAGGCCTACTGTTATTTTTTGCTGATATACACAAAATGTAGTTCGTTTTCCCAACTGCAACAGTAGGAGATTTTTAAGGTTTTAATGATGGAACTTAGCCACCACCTTATTTGTGTCACTCGTCTTATCGAAATGCAGTTTCTTTTCCTCCAGTTGCTTAACATAGCTAAAGAGGGTCTCAATCCACAACCCAGAGACCCGGCAGAAGGAATCTTTATCTAAAAAAATCCAAAACTTGGAGACAGTAAGGAATAATAGGTTAAAGGCGGCTCTGCTTTACTTCCAGGAATAATTCCTTTCACTCTTTGGTGTGTAGGTCTGTCTCATTATGAGAGTTTATTTTCCACGACCTACTAAATTTCATAGCGGAAGCATTGACAAAATCTGCCAAGCAATCCTATGGTTGTAAGAGTTGGTCCATACTTCCTCTCCCTCCATGAATGTTTTAAAAAAATGGAGCCAGAAAAACATACCATACCATAATTCATCAAAAACAGTGCAATCAAATAATTAAAATTTGGGTAAATTTTCTCCAATAAAGACAGAAAGAACAAAACCAATAAAATTGAAACTGTCTTTTATTAAGAAATGACATTATTTCTAGACGACTAGTACATGCTGCAAAAAGGAAAAATGAGGCTAGTAAATGATGCAATGCTTGGAATCAAAGAATATTAAGACTAACACCGAATTAAACACACAAAGAATTTCTGTGAGAAATGAGAAGTTCCGAAACAAATAGAACAGTCTGAAACCCCTTCTTTCTAGCCAGGGAATGGTTAGAGGTCTCAAAAGATCTAAAATAAATTCCAAAAGGCAATAAAAATAAGAGAATGGAAACCACATGCAACATAATGGAGTCTCAAAGCTCCAAAGAACTTCAGTCCAATATAGATAGATTACACGGATGTATATAGGTTATATTCAGCTTGTGGATGATTTTTGAGCATTTCTATGCGGAAAGCTTTTCTTTTTTTTTTTTTTTTTTTAATGAGTGATGCAGAATGAGTGTATTTGTGACACACCTGGTGAGCAATCACTCTTGTTGACCACTTTCTTTGACCTTCCCCCCCGCCTCAAAACTGAAACTATAGTGGAGCAGAAGATACTTCTTTTCAGGTTTTTTTGCTTTTTGTTTTTGATTTGCTCTGTTCTTTTTGCTTCATACATTATATGCACTGCTACAGAAATGAACAGAACTTCAGCAGTCATATGCCAGTACCTGACATGGGAAGGTATTCTGCACTTTATTATTCTGGTGGTTTAGTGAGTGTGACAGAGGATGAGGTTTGGTTCTAATTTTGTCATTTCATAACTCACAGTTAACAAAAACACTGTCAGTGCAGTAATTAAGGTGAATACTAGCAAGGTATAGCATTAAGTATCTTTTGAGTTGTAACTAGCAACACTCTTCAAGTATTATGAAAGGTGGCAAAATTCAAGAGATGTTCAGGAGATAATGGATGAGACTCCACTCTGACTGTTCCATTACCTAAGGGGTTTTTTTCTGCTTTTTATTTGCTTTTTCTTTTTTTCTTTTTTTAGTGAAAATGCATACCCTCGATAGGCACAAAATTGACAGCATTCCACACTGAAGTCGCACATGTAATCACTTTTACAAAGAGATACCGGCAGTGCATCTTTCCTCTCCCAGGCACTCTCAGGATGCTTCAGCCCCAGTTCAGGAGAAAACCTCCTAAGGACCGATGAGTAGTTCACATTTTGTCTTAGCCCTCCTGCTGAGCCCGCCAGACAAGGTGCCACGTTTTAGGAAGACTGCACTGTGATGCTTGTACTTGTCCACTGAGGAGTGGACTGACCCCACTGGCCCATTTCATGTGTATTAAGCCACCAAATGGTAACAGATTCCACCAAGTATCAGTATGAGTGGGTTCTCAAAAGAAAGGCAACTTAAGCCATCCAGTTCCCTGTCTCAAATTTTCCCCACCCTAACTACACTTTTCAATACTGTTGAATGCTGACAAGCCTCTGTTTTATCACACAGGTAGAGATTGCTTGCTTGTTGTTCTTGTAGCTTCCCACAAACTTCTGAAAAAATTGTGTGACAGTGCATGAGCCCTGCATTTCAGATTTCCAAAGCTTCCTCCCCATCATGGGCACAGAGGAGTGTTATTCGTAGGAGGCTGTACCTTCATGCTTTAGTCATTAGTAGAAATGGGCCATAGATCTTGTCATGTTGTCTGTAACCTAGTTAGATTCTGACAGGAGAGAAGTTCTAAAATCATAGGTTCACATTAGAAACCTTTAAAAACTCATTAGCTTCTGATAATTATCCTAATATCCAAAGCAATAAAAATCACAGAGCTCATTTCTGCCTCAGAAACGACTGTGAATACGTTCAGAAAAAGCTTTGCCTTTTCACTTCTCAGTAACAAAAGAAATAGCTGCTCTGAATGTGAGCATTTGGGGCTAGCGCAGAAAAAGACCACTTTCCTTTCTGAGCATGAAAAGTGAAGTGAATTCATTCTGTAATGGTGACGGAAAAATTACAACCAAGTCTTAATTCATTGCTCTGCCTTGGGACATCTCCTCCTGAACATTTGACATCTCTCTGCCAAACTCAGAAAACACTGCATTTCTCTGAGCTACATTTATCCAGAAACTTTAGCTGAGTTCTTTTTTGCAGTCATGGTAGAAAAGATTTCTGTGAGGCCCCTGATCCTTATAAAAAGCATGCTGTTAACTGTAACTTAGCACTCAAGTCCTTCACGGTCGGACCATCCTCTGTGTCCTTGGTTGTTGGCTGAATCACAGTGGTTATTTTATTTTGAACCATACAAGGATCCAGCTCACATACTTGAATGTGTTTTGAGTCACAAACAAAGCAACCCAAAAATACCTTGTCCTGCTGGACACTAAACAAAGGAAGAACCTTTCTTTCGGTTTAATTAGTGGACACTATGCATGAAAAGCTCAGGACGACTTGGTTGGGGGATATTACCCTCCACGTTGGAGCACTATTTTATAGATCAGCTATTTACATTAGATTCCACTGTAGACGGCAACTGGAGTAAATCTCCAGCATCATCCCATATAGATTTGTGTTGGCTCTGGCTGAGCTGGAGTTAATTTTCCACACAGCAGCCCCCACAGTGCTGTGCTGTGGATCGGTAGCCAGCAAGGTGTTGGTAACACATCGATGTTTTGGCTGCTGCTCAGCAGCGCTGGCACAGCACCAAGGCTGCCTCTGCAACATCCTCCCTCATCAGTCGGCTGGGGGTGGGCAGGGTCTTGGGAGGGGACACAGCCAGGACAGCTGACCCACACGGACCAAGAGGATATTCCACACCATATATTGTCTGCTCAGTAGTAACAGCTAAGAGAAAGGAGGAGGAAAAGGGCAGCATTCATTATTTACATTGTTGATCTTCTGGAGCAACCGCTACACGTACTGCAACCGAGGAAGAGGCTGGACGTTGCCTGCTGATGGGAAGTAGAGAATAAATTTTTTGTTTCTCTTTGCTTCTGTGTATAGCTTCTTGGTTTTGTTTTATTCAATTGCTTTTGCCTTGTCCCACGAGTTTTTTTCCATTTCCCTCCATCCTACTTGAGAGGGCAGCAGTAGAGAGGCTTTGATGGGCACCTGGTGCCTAGCCAAGGTCAACCCACACAAGATTTTAACCAAGTCTGGCCATGTCTCTTGACTTACCCTTAATAGCAAAACCGTTTAATCTCATAATAACAACAATAAATATATATAAAAAATATAGCATACAAGCTCCTGCAAATGACTAGAAGTGGAGAAAATCCTTTCAGAACAAAAAAGTCAGCACAATATAACCATGACCAACCATTAAAAGCACAGACATGGAATTAAAATGTACATAAAGATGATCATGTTATTCACAGCCTTGTTATTGTGCCCTTCTTCTCATCACGCTCGATTTTCTTGGGAATGTATTTCTGGGATGTTGTGCTTCTCTCATTAGTATGGACCGGGAATTGTCTTTGACTACTGCAGAGGTCTAGCACAGGAGGGTTGCAATCTAGGTTAAGTTTTTTGCTGAGATCTCCAGCGTAAAACAAGAACAATCATAAAATTAATTATTGTGATGTTGTTTTTCCACACCTCACCTAGCCGGACCTTCAAAGCTAAAAGGAAGATGATGACCTAAGGAAGCAGGGACTGTCACCATGACTCCGAGGGACAGTACCCCTGTGTGGGCTAAATACAGAGGCAGACATAAGAGAGACATTTATTGGCAATATTTGCTGCACAACAACATAGGGTTTTTCCCCAAAAGAGTCAGTAATTGTCATACTGGCAGTGCATTGAGAACTTCTATTACAGAGTTTATTAAAATGCCACTTACATTTAGAGAAACAATCACTGAGGACATTAACTTGTGTGCAACAAAAATGTCTACAGCTACCAACTCTGCAAACACAATTCTGACACCTGAAAGATCAAGCCGTGCTCTTTTGGTGGCTTACATCATGACTTGCAATAACTGTGCAGGATCAGAAGCAGCTGACCATTTTTTGATCTTTCCCTGGGAAGAGCAGGAATGTTTCTGTGCTCTTTGTCAATGCACCAGCTTCACCAGCACTTCGGATATCACATATGACCCCATCCTGGGAAGCTGCATGAAATTTTATGCTTTCATGAATCACCTGTCACAGCAGTGGCCAAAAGTGATGGGAGGGGTTTCTTTTTGGGGTGACCAAGCTGGAATGTTCCTAAGAGTTATCAGATTTTCAAAGGGAGGGATAGGATAAGTTTTCTGAAGATAGAGTCCCACAGCGTTTCTCCTGCTGTCCACATATCTGGTCACCCTTGAAAATATTAGTTTAAGGGGGTAACAGAGGACAACATCACAGATATTGTCTACATCAGTAAAATTAAATTTGGAAGCTTAAGGACACTTAAAGCATACAACTATACTGCAAAGTATGGGGTTTGTTTGGCCAACAAAATGCAAGAATTGAAAAAGCCTGAAAAGTCTTTTCGTACCGGCAATAAATGTCACATAAAGGTGTCGTTGTGGAGCAACGCTAACTGTAACACAACAATTCTGAGGATAAAAGTATGTTTCCCTACATTTGGCTGCATCTGTTTGATTCATTTTGTCCATTAGCCCTATGAAAGCCCCAGTTTCAGAGCATCCGATGTGGGCTTGGGAAAGCCATACAGGTGGTGCTGCCTCAGCAGGAAACCCACTCCTTGCTGAGGGACCGTCAATTATTTGTAGGGAAACTAAAATAGAGAATAAATATTACATGCTGATGGATATTTGTCAGAAGAGATAGGAGTACTTTCAACGGGGCTTGTCAGACACAATACGTGCAGCACATCTACATTTTCTATGGCAAAGGGAAGAGAGCGCTCCAGCTGCTCCCCTGGCAAGCCTGAAGTTTTGTCTCGTAAATTTAAATTATAGATGACATAATGGTGGAGTGGAAATGGATTGCACCTATAGAGGCAAATCCAGTGAAAAACCTCACGCTTTCAAGGAAAGGAAGAGAGAAAAAGGTTCTGATGTGCCACAGATCTTCCATTTGTTGCGATGCTTAGCCTCTCCAACTCAACACTTTGTAAAGCAATTTGTTTCTTCTTTTTTTTTTCATTTCCCTCCACCTTCATTGAAAGCGATGAAAATTTTTTGTGAATCTCACAGAGAGTGCTAGGTTGCAAATATAACAAAAAGCTTGCCAATGCCTGGGAGTCCAAACTGGCAATGTTTTCTGATGTGTCAGCATTTAAGTATTATTGTAGTGTTATCATACCACGGCATAAAAAAATAACGTGGAAACCGTTGTGCCAAAAGCTTTATGTTTGACTGAAAGCACACACCGAGTATCTGTAGGTACGTTTGGATTCTTTGCCAAAACATCGTTTTAATATGAACCATTCAATGGATCTTCCACTCAGTCATGAAAAACCCTACTTTTTAATTTAAACCAATAAGACAAAAAGCACTGGCAGGTTTCCTGCATCTGATACTGATGAGGAATAAAGAGGAAATTGTTTGATAAACTGCAGTACCTTGGGACTATTTGACAGCCCTCAAAAGGGGAGTCTGGAGAAGACTCTGCTGCCCATCCCCCCTCCCTGCCCCTGCATGCTGAACTTGTCACTTTCATAAAATGTGCAGAATTCCACAACAAATTTATCTACCTTGGTCAATGATAAAGTAAAGCCTTGTAAGTGGAGACAGAGCAAAGAGCAGACTAAGACAGGGACAACTGTGCTGAGGAATGGGTAAAATGTTCTCTCTCCTTTTTTTGGGGCCCAGTGAAAATGACATCTGAATGATCAATACAGGAAATTAGAGAAGAGTTGTTGCGTACTGTATCATTGGACATTAAACATTTGAAGAAATAGCAAGCTTGACAAGCTAGTGAAAATACAATCTGAAGTCTAAAAAAAAAATAAATAAGAATACACGTGCTTCAGAGTAAATTCAGATCCAGATGACGGTCTCACTGTACGAATATACTAGGTGTGCTGAATGGGAACTTACTTCTGACTGTTATTAAGTAGAGCCCTCTCTTTTGGGTAATCCAGTGTAAGTTTGGCCGGCTGCACTCTGACAAGCACAAGCTCTTGGGTGAAGGTAGAAATAACATTCGGTCATTTTTCAGACTCCTTTGATCTTTTGCCTCTCCTGAACTTTATTATTCTGCACAGTTTGCTAACAACTGCTACTCTGGTCTCAGCAGCAGTCCAGGACCGAGCAGCAAAAAGTGGGACTGGTAATCTGGGCCCAATGACTTAAACTGCAGAAACAGCTGCTGAAAGCAAATTCTTTGGAAGCAGAGATGAGTGTTCATGGGAAACAAACTGATTTTATTAGAGGAAAATTTCCTCTAGGCCTGGTCAACAGGGGCATGCTGAATGAGATTGCAAAACAGAAGACTTGAATATAAGTGCTATTCACTAATGATGCCGTATGCAAAGAGTTGCAGCAAAGAAGGAAGCAGAAATTTGTTTTTTTAAAATGTCAGCCTGCTCATCCATGTTTTTTGTCTGTCTCTCGCCAGAGTCACCATTAGTTGTTCTTAAAAGTTGCTGCAGCCTCCCAGCAGGAACACAAGGAGCCAAAACTGCACCCTTAAGATGGAACTAAGCCAGCACAGAAAGTGAATTGTAATATGATGTGGAGACGGGAAGGTGATTCCCAAAGTCTTTACTATCTATGCTGTTTGTTAGGTTGCTTGCAACTAGCTGAACCTTTAAAATTTGAGCAAGCGTAATTAAAGGCTACCTAACCTACTTCAACTTCTTGAATAGGTAGGATCTTTCGTACAGCAAGGATTCTGATGTATACAAAAACTTGCTTTCCACAAATATTTTCCATTCTCACTTAAAATTTTGCTGCTTCTGCAAACATTTCTGCAACCAAACTTATTTGCTAGGATGTATGTGAAAAGCAGACAAAAAAGGAGTGCAAACACTTTAAATGTGAATTCACTTAGAATTTAATAATAAAAAATTGCACAGCAATTTTGTGCAGCACTTGCCTGGCAATGGCTGTTAGAGCATCAGAATCAAATCCAGAAAGTTACACACAGCTGACAGCAATGTGTCTAACACCTGATCATTCAAGATAAACACCGGAAAAAGTAAAGTGAGAACTACAAAGGACCAGATTTTTTAAAAGCATTGTGAGACCTAATGCTGCAATCAGGCACATGGACTTGGGTTTTAAGAGGAGTTTTGCACATATCTGTCTGAACGGGTTGTGATGGATCCCACCTGCCCCAGGTACAAGCTGGTTCCAGCCTGGGAAGCCGTGTAACTGCAACGGCAGCTCTGCCAGGCACTTAGTTTGAACACGCTAAGATATTAATTTGATTGTCCGTTTTCACGAGCTAAAATGATTTGCATACCACCACCAAACATTCCACTGCCAGCAGAAAATATACCTCTGTAGGGCTTCAAATGCCTGCAAGCCAAATGGAAACTAAAACTCGTTTTCTTATAGCCTAGGTAAACGCAGCACACTGAGCTGCCACCACCGTGTTCTGAAAAGACTAACTCCTGCTCGGTTGTTTGGAAGACGTTCACATCTAAGTCTAGAGTTATGAATACTAAACAGAAATAGGAGCCTCCCTCCGGTGCAAGTCTTTGATCTCTCCTTTGTGTTAAGCCAAGAGTAAGTGCTCGGCATAACAATAGAGGAATTAATGTTCTCTAAAAAACGTCTAATTACTAAATGGGCAACTACTTCGAAAATTTTTCATCAGATATCAGCCCACCTAACACACCGCAACAGCTTCAATTAGTTCAGCCCGTTGTATTTCTCCGTTGGCTTCTGCGGAGTTGGGCTGAAACGTGACGGCTGACGCTGGAAGGGAGAATACATCACCCCGCTAAACTCAGGGGCCATAGAGCTCCAAAAGCAGTTAGTAAAGCTTCCTTATAGCCTCATTCATCTTCAGGCTTTGTCTCAGAAATCGGAGAGCTCAGAGCAGCTCCTGACACGTCGCAGCAGCAGCAGGCGTCTCAGGAACGGGCTGCGCTCAAACCGAAAACCCCCAGAACACATCTCCAAACCAGCGTGTTGCTGCCGAAAGAGGAATAAGTCGCTGGGCCCTCCCAAAGGGGAAAACACATTTCAAACCCCCTAGAAAACCACAAGTCAGAGAGGGAAGTGTGCTGCGGGCCTACATGAAAAGTCATTTGCACCTGGCAGAGGCGGAAGACCTAAGGAGTCATTAAAGCCTTGTGTATGGAAGTGTTATTTGTCTTGCAAATGGGAGCGAGGATCGGAGTTTCGGCGTCTTTGCCATAAAACAGTGAATCATGGGTTCCTAGTGCGCGCATCTGTGCCGGGGCGCTGCTCAGCAGCGACGTCTGCTCCAAGCGTACGGTCCTCGTCTCCTGGCTAGATTGCTAAAGGTGATAAAACTAGTTCTAAGGCCTCTCGTCATTTTCCCCACCCTCACCATCCTCTTGCTGTGCTCTACTTTCTGGCGTAAGGCAACTAGTTTAAGAGGGACAGGAAGAAATAGACAGTAGGGGAATTTTGTTTGCTTATTAGGCTTTGTACACTACTTTCTAATTTCTCCTTTGACTACCCTAGGGTCACTGTAACTCTTTAAATAAGGAGAATTATGACATACTTTTTAAACCTAGTGAAGCCTTTGGTGCGTCTGAGAATTCCTTAGCACTTTCAGCATTACAGAAACATGGTGGTATCCAGCAAAATCCTGGACATAAGCTTTACAGCTTTTCAGCAGCTATTTTATATCTGATTCTGATTATCCAACGTAATAACTAATTAGTTAACTGCATAGAGGGTCTGCACTTTGACGGTAGATGGTGAATTTAGAAAGTTTGGGTATATACAGGTTGCGCTGCCTTTCTCTGATGTCCTGTGGCATTCAGTGCATAGTTTATCAACAATAACATCTACGATCTCAGTTGTGCTGTACACGTCACCTATTATAAATAATGTCCCTGGACCATCATCAGCTTTATCTTTGAATAAGAGCAGAAGCCTGAGGGCTGCTCCTCATATAACTTAACTTTGCCCCTTAAGGTAGTTCTGTGGGCCAGACGAACTCTTCAGCAAAAGCACTGAGTTGCACATGTTCTAGCACACCTCTTTATTGCACTGTTTAAAGAGTTTATCAGCCAGATAAAGCAATATGACATTTCACCTTCGAGTAGGAAAAAAAAAAAGGATTTTTTTTTTAAATGAAATTATTTTAAAAGTGCTTGGAGATTTAGGACGACTGGTTGATTTTACTAATAAATGGATAGTAAAAAAGTGCAAATGAGGCATAATACTGCATCTATTGTTTAAAGCATGCCTTTTTCCAATGGGAAGCAGCACCTCTGAAGCACACTCACAGAAATACCATTGTTTCTTAAATTGAAATTATCTCTGTTTGGGGTCTTCATACCAACTTCTTATTCCCAGGAACAATACATGAGCTTTGAGGACGTGAAGGGAAGAATAGTATATCTACTTGAAACAACAAAGATCCAGGTGCCCGTAGCAGAACTTGGAATGAATCCAGCATGCAGGGGCTAACACTCCTACCCTCGGATAAAGTGCCGTGGGATCTTATCACAAGAGTAAACTGCAGATTGCAAAACAGTTACCTGAACTAGCTCCTGATGTGCTGTATCACACCACATTCAAATCTCCATCTGCGGTGTCTGCAACTACTGTTCGTAAAATGAAGGTTTCAGTGCAGAGATAAATGTGATGTAGCTCCGTGATAGTGCCACAGAGTGACTTTCATCATGTCACAGGCCCAAGCCATTTAATTTGAAAGGTACTTCAGCTTCCATAAATCCCACATAATGCCTGATCTGGAGGTATAGGAGAGTACAGGAACATCATTTTCCATATTATCAAGTTGCACTCTAAACATCTTTCTGAACGTTTTGTTCTTTTCCTGTCTCGTCACTCCAAGTTGCTATTCATTGTCGCAGAGCATCCACGTACCACTCCAGACGTGACTGCATTTTCAAAGAATGAAATGCTTTTAATACACCGGTATATATATAGTACAGAGGCTTGGATAACCACATGGTATGTCTATATCATACCACACAACTTTATTGACCCGTGAAGCAGTGACACAAGTTTCCGTGCAAACCTCTCTCCTCGGGCCTTCTCTTTTGGTGTGGTCACAGCCCACTGTGTCCTTCCCTCCATGCTTGGTCGTTTGACTAAGCTGGGGAAGAGCAATATTAAGGATAATGTTTGAAAAGGATGGATGTCCTAGGAGAAATTGCTATTAAAAATTGATCTTGCGTTTTAATTCGATGCAACTTTAAAGGTGAGATCTGCATTCCACTACGTGAGGACAACGGTCCTATGCAGGTTGGTAATGTGACTTACCACTTCAAAGCTGTTTACATTCTATTTCTTCCAAGTTTTAAAGGTACAAATGGTAGACCGAGGGACAACCTAAATTTACAATATGAATACCTTTCATCATGACATAATATATTTCTGCATATGTACATTTATTTGAAAGATGATTTTAAAAGAATCCTGATGATACTTGGCTAAAATTATCTCTGGTATAATTCCACTGAATTAAAAGAGGTTGCAGAGGGAGGGAGAGAATTTGCCTCCTGGTGTTATTGGTGAAAAAAAAAAAGAGTTTTATGTCAAGATGTTTTTTATGAACTTGAATCCAGTTTCTAATCATCCAGATTGCCCTGTACAATAAACTCTTGATTATGACTGCTGGCGTTAACAGTAATAAGACAAGATGATGTGCAGCACAATTTTCTTCATTCAGCTTTTCATTCTGCCACTGCTCCTAAAAAGTCTCCATATCTTTCTGTTGGTTTTGTTTAAAAGTCATGTAAAATTAGATATTATCAATCAAGTCACACATTCTCGAATGCAAAAACATTATTTTGTTGATTGCCATGTAGCTTTGTGGGACGGATCGGCACAGCTCCTCTCCTTGTTCGGGAAAGTTGGCGCTGTCGTGCTTGTGTAACTTTCTGCCGAACTGATAGCACCAGAGAAAGCCCCGACTTTCCTTTGGACTGAAGCAGAGCTGTGGAGAACGATCAAAGGCACTTATCTGCATTCTTTCCACTCGGTAGCTTCAGCCCTGCACACTTCTCTCCACCAACACTAATTAAACCAAGGAGGAAAAAAATTAGATGTTTGCACTCAGAAAAAATTATTTGAAGAGAGAACTGCTTGCTGGAAAGATAATCAACAAAAGGCTTTCATTTTGAAATCAGAGCCTGGTTTTTCCCTGGCGTTCTTGTTTGGACTCAGGATTTGGAAACCGTGTGGCCCTCGCTCTGCATGGTTTATCAATGTCAAGAGTTTATTGTAGGCATGAGAACTGAAACCTGGCAGCTGCTGTAGAAATCCTAGCACAAACAGTATGGCTAATGGGGTGCCCCGGTATCCTGGAATTACTGCTTCAAATAAGAAAAATATGTGGGATTTCAGACTTTGGGGAGTTTTTCCTCTCTATTTCAAGCATCTCTCTAGTGTCTTTCCTCAATCATCTAAATGACATTCTCCTCTGGCTGGCTGCAACGTTCATCCAAATTTTTTATTTAGTTCTATACAAAAATCTTCCATTTCTGAAATACCAGAGACATTTATGTGGCTGATAATTTGAATGGATGTATGGAAAACCTTCTTCTCTTCCAAATAATTAAAGCATCATAGTTCTCCTCTGTAACAAAACAGGCTAAAGGCAGAGGCACAGTTTACCAAGTGAAAGCCACAGGCAACAGGATCAGATTGGGGGAAAAAAAAAACCAAATAAAAAAACCCAGAACAAATAGGAAAGAGAGATGAGACCAAGAGGAACTGTAGTGTTTTGTGGTAGCTAAAGTGATGCCTGCACCCCCTTGAGGTGCTGTTATGAACACAGCTCTGTCAACGATGCAGCTTTTATGAGGGAATCTGCTTTAGGAGAAACCAGTTAGCTGACCGATGCATGTGGGTCTTCCAAGCTAACTAGCCTGATTTCTGAAAAAAAGGAAAGCAAAGAGTGTCACAGAGATTAGTCTTCCAACACAACTGTCCTGGTGAGCTAGACTTGGAAGAAGGCACCAGCCACTGCCCAGCCTCTGCTAATTCTCCCCATGATGCTGATCTACTGGTGTCACAAGGTGCTGAGGACAATGTACGGTACCCTTAAGCTGCCTCATATATTACGTGAGCTAAAGAGAGGTATGATCTACCAGGTCCTCCAGATAACGGGTTGCCCAGGAAGGTGATGGAGTCACCGTCCCTGGGGGTGTTTAAGGAAAGGTTGGATGTGGTACTTAGGGACATGGTTTAGTGGGGAATAGGTGGTGGGGGGACGATTGGACTGGATGATCCTTGAGGTCTCTTCCAACTTTAATGATTCTGTGATTCTATGATAAGGCAGGTTTGCATGATTTTGCGCAGTCAGAGTTAGGTCCGAGCTGAGGAGCAAACAGCCGTACGCACTCCCTGCAGCCTCAGGCAGCTGGAATGGGATGAGGAGAGGTAGCCACCACCCCTGCATTTGTGTGACCCTAAAACTGACCAGGTCCTACATGGTTCTCAAGCTAATTCTTCTACTTAAATCTTAAGAAAGGTATAAGCATCTTGCATAAGGAGATTTTATTTTTTTTTCCTGTGAGAAAGAAGTTCATGCTACGTACAGAATAACCAATCTTCCCCAAGCCAAAAGCATTGGCTACATAATTAAATAGCCCAATTTCTAGCAGTTTCTATCTCACAACAGAGCCTGGAGAGGTTTAAAACAGTGTAAATGCCTCTCTGTATTTCCGGAGTCTCTGACCTTATGTCTGCTGTTTTGCAGAGGAGGCAGAGATTTCATCCCCAGCTGCCCATGAGCTGTGGGCTCCCTTCAAAAACCTCTTTCTGTAGAGGATTGCAGACAGTTATTGCAACAATCCCTTTCAGTAAGTGACCTCATGCACATGGCATTTTATCTTCAGAGCCGACTTCTCATGCCTGATACGCAATTCGCTGCACAAACAGTCCTCTGACAGCCCTGCAGAAACAGAAGCAGGCACTGAAACACATGGCTGTTTTGCAAGGCGGCTTCTTTGCCTCGCTTGCTGCCTTGCCTGAGCCTTCCTTCTCAGAGCCGTAGATAGCACTCATCACTGTCTTGCCCACAGATGCTGCTCGACAGTGAGGGAGACTGAGGAGGAAAACAAAGGTACGCACCGACCTGTAGCTCCAGCTCTGTTCCCAAAACTGGAGTCTGGAGCAACGACTACCCCGCGGGGTCCAGCAGTCTCCCTGGGCATCCCCTAATCAGCTTTTGTCGGTGTTGTCTCTGTCCTGCTCCCTGAGTAAACGGCCTTTGCTAAATCTCTTTTTGCTGCCTGCCACATTTTTCATGGCAAGTTGCCACTTTTTAAAGATCTTACACCAGCATCGCAGGATGGAAGTAACACTCGCTGATTTCACACGCTTTGGCACAGAAATAAATATTTTATGCATGCAGATAGTCCCAATGAGACTTCCAGCCTCAGTAGAAGGGATCATCGTCAACTGCAGTCATTACAGCACCTGAATAATAATTATTGCTCCTTATTTGGCATTGTCCCACAAGCCAAAGAGACACGGCAGTGCTTACCTCTTCTACACAAACCAACAGAAATAGTCATGAAGCTGAACATATGCTGTGTCTTGTTCCAACTGAAGCACTCCAGAAGTTAGGGAGTAAATTTTACCCACTGTAGAAATAATCCTACCGAAAGTCCCTGCTTAAATGAGACATCACTGCACAGAGTTGGAACCTAGCATGTGTGTACAACATGTATATTAAACGAGGATGCATACACATAAACACAAGTACAGACATGTATATGTACTTCTATATGTGTTGCTCTGTCTGCATACGTATTTATGTACATATATACATACGTAATTTATATAAATATATAATACATACATACACAAATGCATGCATAAATATATGTATATGCATGTAAGTATTTTTTTATATATATGCACAGTAATTTCACTAGTTGATAGGGAATTTGGTTAGCCTTCTTAAGGATTTTATTTGCTTAAGTGAGAAGTACAACAAAACATTTAGCAAAAGATGTGGCGTACTTTTAAAAGTATAAGAGAAATATTGTTTCAGATCCAGAAATGAAGATTTGCAACTTGAGAAAAGCAAGAAGGGAAAGAACTAACTTTAAAGCCAGAGTAATCACATGCACACTACAGTTTGTTACTTTCCATCCTTCCCCCTGGTCCTCAATATATTATTAATGCATAGAAACTCCTCAAGAACAGAAAAATAGCTACAGAGTTAATCCTGACTTTTCCAGAATGCCACAATGAAGTGTCTGGGTAACACTGTCCTGGTTTTAGCTGGGATAGAGTCAATTTTCTTCCTAGTAGCTTCCTAGCAGAGGGAATAGTGCCGTGGTTTGGATTTAGGGCGAGAACCATGTTGATCACACACTGATGTGTCAGTGGTTGCCAAGCAGTCAAGCACTTTTCAGCTTCTCCTACTGCCCTGCCAATGAGAAGGCAGGGGACACACAAGAAGCTGGGAGGGGACTTGGCCAGGACAGCTGACCCAGACTGGCCAAAGGGATGTTCCATACCATACGATGTCATGCTCAGCATGTAACTGGGGGGTTGGCCAGGAGGTGGCGCAGCTCAGGAAGTAGCTGAGCATCTGCTTCAGGGGGTGAGAAATTGTGCCGTGCATCAGTTGTTTCATATATTCTTCTACCAATAATTTTCTTCTTCATCATCATCATCCCCATTCTCCTCCTCCTCTTCTTCTTCTTTCTTCTTCTTCTTCTTCTCCTCCTTCTTCTTCTTCTTCTTCTTCTCCTTCTCCTTCTCCTTCTCCTTCTCCTTCTCCTTCTCCTTCTCCTTCTCCTTCTCCTTCTCCTTCTCCTTCTCCTTCTTCTTCTTCTTCTTCTTCTTCTTCTTCTTCTTCTTCTTCTTCTTCTTCTTCTTCTTCTCCTTCTTCTTCTTCCTCTTCTTCCTCTTCTTCCTCTTCTTCCTCTTACTCTTCTTCCTGTTCTTCCTGTTCTTACTCTTCTTCTTCCTTTCTTTGAAACTGTCTTCCTCTCAAACCATGACTTTTACCTTTTATTTATTTAATTTTTCTTTTTTTATTCTGTCCCCATCCCACTGTAGAGGGGGGAAGTGAGTGAACAGCTGTGTGGTTGTTTTAGCTGTCCCCACAGGTTAGACCATGACAGCTACTATTTAACCACCGATACAAAATCAGAGTGATTAAAAGAGCACTTCCAGGCTACTGCTGCTGACATTCTGCAGACCATGGAAGTCTCAGTAGTACTGTAGGCATGACAACCTCCAGGAGAAGCGATAGCTTTCACTCGTGAAGACACAAGGCTGTTCTTTGGAATAAGAAACCAGCAGTGATAGCCATAAACTATGGAACGTAAAGAAGTGTGGGGTAATAACAGTATTACAATCTTCACACTGAGGGTGACGGTTGTGTGAAAGGTCTAAGAGTCCAAACACACATAACATTACAAAAATACACCATGATGTCCCTCTTATCCAAATGTGGCCCACATCTCCTCTAAGAGCATTGGTCCTGCTGCTTGCTTAGATGGAGGAGCAGAAAACGATAGCCATAAGATCCAGGGGTGACAACTATGTGCAGAGATGCACGATGTTTAATGAAAAAAAAAGAGACTTGTGTCACCGTTTGTGCTAAGCTGCCTTTGTTTGCCCTCTCACCCTTCAAGAGCAGGAGATAAGTCCTAAGGACACCAGTCCCACAGAGGACACCAGTCCTGGCGACCTTCTCTCGATCTGCGGTCAGAAGAGCTGGACTCTGGGGCTGGTTAAGGGGAAAAGGTATTGCTTCAACAGCTTGGATGGTGTTACCTTGGTTTATGTGAAGCCAGGACCAGTTAAAGTACAAGTTCACTCTTCATAAGACATTCTGTGTCATTTTACCACTCTACTGAGAACACACGACTCACTCTGCACTGGTTGCAGCACAGCATCATGCTTTACAGCTTTTTCTTCCGTGTAATTTCAAATGCCTAAAGTAAATTTATGGATTTTCTGAAAGTTGTTTTGTTAACACCCTCTTTAGTTCCCGTTACTTGAACATTTTAAGCTGCTTTGTTCGCAGGAGGACCCTGCACCTCTTCCCAGTGTTGTAGTGAGCACAAACACAAAGTCCTGCTAGCACTGTAAGTGCAGCTTTTTCTCTGAAAATGTAGATTTGACCCTTCTGAAAACAGAGTCAGGCAGACAGTCATTCAGGAGACGGGTACACCAGACTTACTTCTGCGGAGGCTTGTCTCTGTGGTACCGCACATGTGGGAGTGCCCTTCCCTGTGCATCTGCTACCACGAGGGCTTTGCATGGGAAGAAACCACCACAGCCACAAGGGCATTCGTCTGTCATCTGCTCTCCCCTTCCCTGCCCTTACACCTCTGTGACCAAATCACTTTGCAAATCACAAGATCTCACTAGCCTTTAAAACATACAGTGGTACATTGACTGTTTTAAAGGCTGGACTTGTGAAAGAAGACACATGCGAGCCTGTCTTCTTGAAATGGAGGGAAAAGCCTTTGGCACACAAAAGGTTAACATGTCGTGGGGAGAGAAACCCGTCGTCAGCCTTTAACACTTCCAGGTGGATTGGTATTTGACATACCGCAGAAGACATCCTTGTTTATTGACATTTACTTTTTCTTTGCAGGAACAGTCACACTCTCCAGTCACTGGTTTTCTTGTGGCTTTCATGCTGAGCCTGTAAGAACAGGATGTTCAAGAGCTGTCCCATATGGTGGCATGCTGTCTATTGTTCAGATGATTGGCTTCAAGCACTGGCTGGCTTTCACTTTTTGCTTTGAGTTGGTTATGGCTGAAACTTGCATCAATTGTTGGGATGGGGTGGAGAAACCCGGTCCCAGAGAAGGGTGAATCCGCAAAGGGGCTTCTTTTCATTACAAGAATTTAACACATCTGCTGCAGTTAGATTTCTTTGTGTGTTAAGGACATTATGGTTCAAATTAGAGGGATATTTTAAGATCATAAGAATAGAACTCCCTTCTAATGCAGTGGTTTATATTTTTGGTGTCATTATAATTCTTATTTATTTTAGCGTATTTGTGACTTATCCAGAGCTTAGGTTAATGTGCCTATTTGTGTGTTTATTTTGGATGGTTATTATATGTAAATTTACCGGTAGACTTGATTTTCTTATATCCTGGGCTATTAGGAGCATTCACATATACACTGAATGGTGAGACAGAAGCTGTCTGCATTAAATGAAATGAAATAATGAAAAAAAAAAACAACCTGAGGAGATCAAGTTGATTGCGTTTGATCCTGTCAATCACCGTTTGCTTGCTTTCTCTTCCTGTACGAGGTCTTCCACATTTTTCCCCTGCTTCTTTCCAAATACAAAGAGAAGTTGCAATATTGTAACAGGAATCCATACAGAAAAGCTATTCTCTATTCTGGGTAAGAGAATAAAGCACCCAGAGTGCATCAAATTATATAATGCTAAGCCCTGGTAGTAATGGTTATGAATTACTTTCTGACCCCAGCTGGTGACCAATCTCTGTCTTAAAGTGTAAGGATTGATGGTCCCTGCAATTTTACCCTGGTCATTGTAAATCTGTTTTTCAGGACTCTCAGTGGATATTCACTGTCTTGTCTGGGTTGTCTGCCCCTGTAAACTAGTTTTAGCTTATAGCTTTTCTGTTTTTCACAGCATGGGGGAAGGAAAAAAGAAACAAAAAAAAAAAAGAAAAAGAAAGAAAGAAGAAAGTAGAAAAAAAAAGGCACAGCCAAGACAGCAACTTCTGTGACAGGAATAAATAGACAAATTTCATTCTATGAAATTATTCTTTACGGACATTGCATTTGGCAGAATTTGAGGAGTATGGGGGCTTATCTGCCTTAGAGGGTCCAAAGTGTTTGGTATCCTCTAATTAAATACCAAACACTTGCTACATGAAAATCTAGCGCTCTCATTTAAAAAATCAGACTCATAAAAAAAAAATAATAAAAACCTCACACGCCCACAGTCGATAAATACACTGAAATACCGGTCTGTCATACCAATAAAACCATCGAGATATTCCCAATGAGATGCACACAGACTATCTCACCACCTCACAATAAACCTCCCCAAAACCCAAGCCCACCACCACAGCTGAAGGCAGCATTTTTTGGCCCATTTTTCTTGCTTATTTCCACTTGCACGTGCCTGATTTCTGGAGGCTCATTGAATCAAACACTCACGGGTGCTCGATCAGAACACCTTTGACGACTTGGTTCGAGGAGACTTTGCACCCACAACTAGAACGTCCGAGCTCGTGAAAATAGGAATGGTTTCACCAGGATTTGCTGGAACACACACGGCAGAGTTTGCGGATGGGAAAAGTATTTTGCCGCTCTCTATGCAAGATCGTATTGTCTTCCCTAATCACGTAGTGGCTTTCTAGCCTAATTTATTCTTTTCAGGAAGGATTTTGTGGAATGCGTGGGGGTGATGGCATCCTTGTGCCACAGAGCTCCGGCTGCCGCGCACTGGCAGAGTCCCTGGAGATATCGTGAGCAGGTTTGGGGAGCCTTGTATGAACAGGACTATTAAGTACACGCTCTATTTGAGCGGGCATGCACACTGGATCTCTTTTCTCTCGACTCATTATTAATGGTGTGTGTGTGTTGGGATGGGGGGACTGCCTGAAATTACAAATGAGCTAATTTCCTTTTGCAACTGTACATCAAGAACGGAGAAGTTTGTAACACTTCTTTCTTCCCAGGCAGACTCCACGCCCCAAGGAGCGTTTTTAAGGGTTTCACACACACACACACGCACGCTCTTTTTGTGCCTCCTAATACAAAATTTCAACAGCACTACTGTGGAGGGAAATACTTGCTAAAACAAAATGTGATGCCTGGAAGAGAAAGAATTATCCAAATCTAATTATTAGACACTGCAAGCATTTTGAGAGTCAGAGATCCTACTGAGATGGCAGAATGCCTCATAAGTAATGTAGCAGGCAGGTTTTATTTCATTTCTAGGAGACTATTCATCTGTGGATACAAAGCATCTTTGATAAGTATGCACATGAAGAAAAACCACTATCATTTCAGTGACACTATCAATTACTATTTAGCAAGTACCACTGATACACCGCACTGCACAACACATGAAGTGTGCCCAGCTTGTAACTGGTATAATCAGGGAATAAATAGCGTGCTGATTATTGGCATGTCAGCAAGTAGATGGAAGAGGAGTACGATAGGAAACATTTTAACCCAAAAGTATTCACAGAGGTTTTCCACAGTTCTTGAGGAGGAGAGGAGCATCACGGCATGCAGTCAACTTGCAGGCAAGACCCTGCTGACATCAATAGTACAAACAAGGTCTTTTGAGATAAGTGCTGCAAAATGATTGCTGAACTTTTTTAATGGTGACCACTGAATGATGGCTCACATTCAGCAGAGAACCAAGGACCTTAATATGAATGAAATAATTTAACATTTTAAGGCAGTTCTTTCTAGCCTTTAGATAATTTTAGATTTAGACTCCTGATGTTAATTGGTCGATAGGAAGACAGCATGTACATGTTCTGATGCATGGAAACATGTAAAGGTTTGATTGAGTGTGCTACAATTTCTTTAATTGGTTTGGGAATCTCTGTGTGTAATACTAACAAAAATTTACTTCTGCAACATGCACCACTTGAACTCAGTTATCATAAACAAGGTAACATATTTATTCTGATCCAATCGTTTTTCCATCTCCATCTTCCTCCTGCAATGTTCCATCATCACAGCTAGTGTGTCATCAGGAGGGGACTTGCCAGTGAGATTTGCTCTCATTGCTGTTTCATGTTTTCATGGTGTCTTACACCACCTGTTTTGGATTTTTGGAGGACAGTTGCACGGTGTGCTCCTACACCCCCAGCCCCACACAGTAGACTACCACTCCAGCAGGAGGCTAACCATGCCTTGCAAGAAGGCACGCTGATTCCTGGTGCTGCTATGGAAAGACAATGTCTGATGTGGTCTCTTGAGGAAACAAGGCAGATGCAGTCAAACACTAGATGATACATACAGTGTGAAGTTAAACAAGTTTCATGGGAATAGAAGAGTGGGGGAGATGACCCCCTTCTCCCTCCTTCCTGCCTCACTCCAGGGGACGCAGTTCAAGCTCACTCCTTCAGTGACACTGGAAAACACAGTTGCCCTGAATGCTTCAGCTCAGGAAAAGGCTTACAGCGTGTTAGCCACTGGAATAGCTATATGCTAGGCAGAAATCCATAGGAAATCAGGCCAGATTGGCTCACAGAGCTGCTCATCCTGCACCCAGTTGCTGCCTTCGAGATCTCTGGAGTGTCAGGTTCCCCAAGCACACTTTTCTGGTTAGAGCTTTTGCATTACTGAAGGAGTTCTGGAAGGACGCTTGGATTTGTGGTGGAGATGTTTAACAGTATACTTCTAGTTCACACTCACACTGACAAATTCAATACAATTTCATGGTAGCACTGTGAGTTAAAGTGCTCTCAATAACATAAAAATTACCAAAGTGCACCTTCGCAAAATGTACTGTTCATAATTTTTCAGTCAATTAATATGGAAAATGTAAAGGAGAGCAGATTGTTTTCTATATCAACAGTTCACTGAGAAGATTGTTTTAATTACAAGGCTCTCACATCTTTTTATATTAGGTGTCTTGTTGAGGTTGAAAAGCCATTAGTGTCTCAATGTCTTGCAAAGCTTTCTCTACAATTGTATAACAGCTACTTAGCAGTTATGTGAAGCATACCATTTAAACAAAATTTAAGTCCACAATTACTCTGTTAATAAAATGTAAATTTAAAAATACATGCAACCATCATGAAGATGGAACATTTAATTCTCACTTAGCTTCCCACAGAATGAAGGGTTAATTTGGTAAAAGAGATAAGACGACTGCGGTAATTGCTCTTATCTGCCGCTTCGTGGGTGAAAATAACTTCTAAGACTTTGAATTCTGAGGCCTAAATCAAGTGTTCATTTTACCTAGCTGTAACTCCCCTGGAACATTAGAAGGAACAATTAGCATAGATCTACCTGTGTATCTTAAGTTATGGTTAATGCATGGGAATGGTGTGCTTAATTTTACTGCTTTGAAAATATACCCCAGGAGAATAAAAGAAAGACTTTGGAGTTCTCAGTAACAGTAAAAAGAAGAGAGTCTGATTTATTTACTTTCTCCTTGCTCTTTCTGGGCTTAATCCTCTGCAACGAGTATAAAATTATGGAAAAGTGGTGAAGAAGATTCCTGAGCGTTATGGGGTGCAGTGGAAACTCTGCTCCTGCAGGTCTCAGCCAGAAGACAGCAGAGACACTGTGGGTTCCTTCTTACAAAACCATTGTTTGAGGACTGTATCACACAATGAGCCTTTCCGTGACCATCTCTATTATGAAGAGGAAGAAGAAGTAGTGGATCAGTCCAAGAGAAGCTGCAATGCCAGGCAGCATTTAATATAAACGAGGTCTTCGGATGCTGGAACAGTCAGATAAGTGGTTACAGAAGGAAAAGCAAGACTAGATTTATAACAAGGAAGATAGGTGACATTGACCAGAAAATTAAGGTCCAGGACCACCAGGACTGGCTGTCAGGAACCAGTGAGCAGTATGAAAAGAAAAGGTCGCCTTCACCACTCCCAAACTCCACACTGATATTGGGGAATATTCCTCAGCAGGAAAAAGAAATTTCCAAAAAAAAAGGGAGAAAGAAGAGAAAAAGAAGTTTGAAAAGCGAAGCCTCACGGAACAAAATCACTCTTGTAACCCAGAATGAGAGGAGCCTAAGGGACTTTCACACCTTAAACCCATCAAATTGCAAGAGTGGTTGGCCAAAGTCAAGAACACATACTCTTTAAAAGTTGCCTGAAAAGCTTAGCCATACCTGTCTGTTAACTCCCTCCCCTAGAGGCTGCTCAGAAACCAATAATATGAAGATTTGTTGTTACCTTTGAACAATATATATATATATATTTGGGAAGTCACTTCTTTTTGGGATAGAACCTGCTCCCATTATTCCTTTTTTCATATCAGTCTCTCTTGAATTAATGAAGCTGCCTCTTTTACAAGGTGCACAGTCCAGATCAGAAAAACATTTAGGAACATGTAGGCACCTAAAGCTATCACACACTTAAATAGGGTTTAGAATGCTGAATCATAGCTGATTTGGTCCTGTATGGTGTGACTGGGAAATATGTACGGTGAGTGAGCTACCCACATGGCCAAGGGAACTCTGGTTCTGCCTTTACCATTGTCTGACCTTGCCTATAAAGATCAGGCCAGTTATTCACATCTAAGTAGAGCTCACAACTCAAATTTTGAAGAAGAGTCCTTTTTTTCAGCATTCCACTGGTCAAAATTTTACAGTGAGGGGCATTTCCCATTTTCTTTCCTGCTGATTAGTAAATTATTAAATTCTGTCTCCTAGCAAACCACAATCAGAACGTGAATCAAAACACGAATTTTCATGCAGGTAGTTTCGCTTGTCCACCCCATTTTTAATGCTCACTATCTGCTCAGGAGTTTGCATTTACAGAGGAAAACTGCTGTGTTTTTGCGATGTCTTGTAATCTTACCATTAAAGGCTACATCAAAATAATTCTTTAAAAATAAATTTTAAAAAAGTTCTAAACCGTGTTATTTCCTGTGTCGTCTCTATTATGGAACCTCACCCACAAAAAATTTAGCCATCGCTATTTATTATGCACCACCATAGCCTATATTCCAGATCAGGGTAAACTCGGTGGGAAGAAAAGGAGTGACTTCCACTGTACACGGAAAAAATAGAAACAGTGAAAACAAAAAGTTTACTGCAGTAGCTGGTCTGCAGTAACTTACAAATTACTAACAACTTATGTAAGTTTTACATGCCTATTCCATCTGCTATTCATTAAAAAAACACGTTGCCATGGTAACTGCCACATGCCATGGTATTTATGCTGCTTCTGATGTACAAAGCATAGTTTGTGTAGGAGTGTGTGTATGTATATGATGTGGCAGCTGTCGTCTCTGCCATTTTGTTGCTGCTCTAGAAAAAAATAAAGCAAGTAGTGGCTATGAATACTCATTTGAGTAACGATACTCGCGCCCGTTTGACTAAAGGCCCACACAAAGCTCCACATGGTTATCATCTGACCAACCCACACACGGGGTGTTCTCGCAGGGAGGCAGAGCTGGGTGGGCTACCTTTAAAAATAACACCGCTATCTGTCAGAGAATTAACAGGCTGGAAGGCAAAAAGATATCCATATTTTTAGTGACACATAGAAAACAAAGGCTTTCAGAATGACCCTTTTCATCTCTCTTTTAAAAATATAAATGGGAAATAGCACAAATGGTTATGCCTTTTAGAAAGATGTAAATTTCCTGCACAATAGAAAAGGAGGCAGGTCAAAGCACTTCCCAATAGTTTGAATAAGAGTACTTCCTGAAGATGGACAAAATGGTACAAATTAAATAGACACACAATTTCATCCAGTACTCAATTAATCTTGAAATTCTTTTGAGTTTTGATAGTAGCGACATTTTTATTCCACTTGCCATCTATTTAACTTTGACATTTCACAAGAAAAATATCATTCAAAGGTTATTTGCATACCATTTTAACTTCATTTAATATAAATTGGTGTCTACTACAAACTCCAGAGAAGTGGTCTTATGAAATGACTCACTTGCTACCTGCCTGAAAAGACGCTTAGTTTCACATTTGTATTCTTGACTGTCAGACAGCTCTATCTAGTTTTCTGGCTTAGGCCAACTCCATTTTCTCTGAGCGTGCTTGTCACAAGAAATTAACAAATAGGTATATCAAGGGTCATGAATATGATCTGACCTCAATGGTGACCTGTTACAGCAGCAAAAAAAACCCACCCCAAAAACATGAACTCTTGTTGATTCTGCTTTGTTGTGAAATTAAAAAAACCCAAACCAAACCAAACCAAACGAAACAAAACAAAACAAAGCAAAAACCACAAAAAAACCCCAATCAAACAAGAGAAACAACAGCAACAAAAATAAAAAACAGAGAAGAGAAGGAACTTGGCTGCTGTACCTCCACCTTCTATAATTTAAATAGTTCAGTAGCTAAGGGGAAACCGCTTCTTTGTGGAATATGTGAACTTGCATTAAAGCAGAAAGCTGAGAAACTATCTATTCTTGGTGCCATGGGAGGACCTGTTTTTGTGAAAATGTACCTGCAAACTGATTAATAACATGAGATGGAAGGAAGGGGCAATACCGATGACACTGGAGATTAGGAAAGCAGCCCGGCTGTATTTATTAGCCTTCTTGCACACTTCTTGACAATGACAAATCAACAAACCATATCAGAGTCCTGTATTACAGGAAATGAACCAAAGCAGCCTGTGCAGAGCCGTTGCCTACACATCTTCAGCTGACTTTCAGGTGTCCCAGATTCATCCATTTCAGAAGAACTCTATAGATCAGAAATCACGATATACAGCTGTGCAAAGATTACAAGGATGCAAATAGATGGTTTTCTTCAGCAAAATGTGTTTGCTCCTTACTGAAAATATCTCAAATGTGTATGCTGAGCAGAATAAAAAGCAAGAATCACTTATTCATGTGAAGGAGATATCAGGCCTCAGTCTGCATGGCTTTGCACATTATGGGATCATTTATAGCCTTAATCATAAGTGCTTATAAAATGCTCTTCCTCATCAGAATCCTCTTTTCATACTTGCACACAAGCTTCAGCTCTTGCACAGGTGTAGATGACCATACCACGGTCTGACAGCGCACTATCGCAACGTGTCGGACCCACAAGTCTTTTTCTCTCGCGTACACTCCACATCGTACCTCTTTGCTCTCAGGAACAGAGGAATAAAAGAGCAAAACCTAGGAAGTGTCAAATGCTGTAGGAAAAAAACCAAAAGGAACTCTGAAGAAACCCTCTCTCCCTACACTACTGATACTTGGTGGGAATTACAGCAGGCTCAGCTCCTCTCGTTTTACATCTAAGGCCTTTGACCCCAGAAGGCTGTTCCAGCAGGCAGGGAATTAGCAGAAAGTCAACATGCCATACTCTGACCCTGAGACAACAGCCAGAGCAGGTTATCATAGGAGTCATTATGGCCTTAAAGATGGAATCCTCAACTGGCCCGTTAAGCCTGCTTCAAGCTGTCAGAATGATGCAAAACAGCATCATCAGGTCAGAGAAACTGGCATTTTGAGGTTTAAGAGTAAGAAAGTGAATAGCAATCCTGTGATAACGAGTTTTAGGATTCATCAGGCATAGACACAGTTCTGTGTGCTTTTGGGTTTTTCCTAGAGAGATGTTAGCATTCTTAACTAAATCCATCACACAGGCAGTATCTCACAAACCCCAAAAAACAACCAAACAAAAAAACCTGAGCCCTGGGCATTTTGCATTCCCGGTTAGGACTAGCCTTGCATACAGCTGTTAGGCAATCTTCTCCCAGACCAAAACATAACACTTTATCCAAACCACATTTGCTTTTCTGCTCATGTCCAGTGTAAGGTATTTTAAGAATTGCAAAATCCAGGGCAGGATGGTTTCATTCCAAACAAAATAACTATTTTATTTGTTAAACTAGATTAAACTCACAGCACTATGTATGTCTAAATAATAAGAAAGGAGCTGGTAGAAGTAACTGTGTAATTCCAGGAGGTCGATGACACTAACCACTGCTATTTGGCCCAGATTGCTGCACGTACTTAAACGGTTATATTTTATCTACCACTGCATTCCTTCCCTCTGTATATTCAGTTGTAATTACCCTATCTTTCAGGATGATACCTCAGGTAGTTGTGACTGTTTTGCTACAGGGAGCTAGGGAAACATCTTCAGCTTTAAAAGCTGTTACAGGTTTTTGCAGGTGTGCTTGAGACTAGCACAGCACAAATGAAGTTATCTAGTGCAAGAGTTAGACAATATGGACCGCATGCACAGAGGGGCAATTAGCACAAACAGGGGAATAATCTACAATAGCGGAAAAATAAACAGAGCTCTTCCACATCGAACCTGAAATCCCAATTACATTGCAGAACACAGATGTTAGTCCCATAAAATAAATACAATTGGCACCTTTGGGTTATGATTAAGTCCTGCAGGCCTGAACGAAACATACATCTTTTCCCATCATAACACATTCTCCTTTTCACTCGGAAGCAAACATTCTTTTGCACCCAATTCCCATCATAGTTATTTATATAAAGAAAATGATATTTAGAATGATTCCTTTTCTATCTTATAACATACGAGAATCTCCCCTTTCCCTCTCGAGACAGGGATAGCAAAACTAAGATCAATGATTCTGACAATATAATCATCCAAGCCAGGATTTCCCAGGAGTGCAATTAGTTTTCCGTGTCTTATCTTCATATATAGACCATATTCCCTCGCCCCTGGCTGACTCCAGTCCATTTCAACAAAATACGCTTCAACACAGTCCCTGGAACAAGACCAATTCTTCAAGACGCCTCTGAAGATGTTAAGTGATTCTCAGAACTCATTCTCTGAATGAGTCTCCTTGACATATTCCACCTCCAGAAAGTGACCATTGAAACAATAAGAGCGTTTTAGATTGTCATGAAAGCATTTTAGGAAGGCGGGTGTTTTGATTACAGTGGTTTACAGGCTTACAATGGAATCACACTATGTAAACCACTATGTGTCTACTTTGCTGCGCACAGAAAACACGACACAATATACCTCCTGTTGCAGAGTAATGAGGTCTAACCTTAGGGATATTTCACATAGGTATTTCTAAGAAAAATAAAAAAAGCACAATAAATTGGTACAAACTCCAAGGATAAAGCAAAGAGTTTAGCGTGGAGCACTAACAAGAAATCAGAGGGTTTTTTTACTCCTGTCAACCATACTGCACAAAGACCAAGATAAACAAAAGGGCACAGTACAGAAAATGGTTATTTCCTTTTTCTTTTTCTTTTTTTTTTTTTTTTTTTTTTTTTTTTTAATCTAATTAACATCAACCTCCCTTCCACTTTTGGGACTGATTTTCACAGTGAGGTTCATATTTAGCCCTAATGCTCCAGCCTTTATGAAAATGATGAGTGTCATATCCCTTGGATTTAGTGAGAATACCAGGATCTCTGAAATTCAGGCCTTTAATGTGATTTTTAGCATCTCACCACCCAAAAGAACTTCGATTCTCATTTGGAAAGCAGACTGTTTATCACTGTTAATATGAGACATTCACATACTGAACAAGGGTGTTTGGGACAGGTGACATGGCAGGTTTCTGTGCTTTGCGATACTTTAATGCTTAAAATCTGTCAGTCAGCTCCATGAACGAACAGCGTTGCCCAAATTCTGCTTGTATAGCATGCAGAATTAGGAAGCTTGGACAGGGAGTCTGTACATCAACCAGTGAGGGTCTGACCCACAGTCCCCAAAAGGCCCATGAAACACATGAGCAGTGCTGTCTGCAGGTGGAGGTTAGGTCTCAGTCAAGGTGGTGCTCAAGGTGTGAAACTCCTCACTTAGACATCTTCTTATGGGAACAGAAGGAAAGCACGTAAAATAACATTTTCTGCTCTTGGTACCTCACGCAACCAAGAATATAATACTTGGAGTTACCAGAGCAGGAAACAAAGCTTCTTCACTTAGGTCAGATAACCAAAAGACTAAGAGATGCAGTTTTTCTGCAAGGTGGTCAAAAGTAAGCACTTCAACTCTTTCCTCTGAAACCAGCTTAGCAGGAGACCTCAGCTGGGGGAACAGAGATGTAGAGTTAAAATAAAAATACAACCCATACTCCCACAGATAGTTTAAATACTCTCAGTATGAGACAGACCTGACCACTCCTATTCTCACTTCTGGGAAGCTTTTCATAACCAGGCTACTGTGTAAAAGATCAGCAACATACACTAATCAGCGCAAGATAATTAGACAGCTCAGGTCAGGACTAGAAAACAGAGCTCATGAGAGGCCCTACTATTTGGATACTGGTTGTCCTGATCCCAAAAGGAGATACTTCTTTGCTGAGCTGACTTCCTGCTTTTTCCTGAGGAAACCAGTCAGTAAGCCCAAAAAACATGGTTGTAGGCAGCCTTGGAGTTTTTGCCTGAAACCTAGATTCTTAAGATATCTCAGTCTGAATTGGATTAGCCTTTGTTTTCTGAACAGTTGCCTTGCATCAAGTGCCTATGTTGTTAATCAGCTGCTGGCTATAGCATACAACTGAGATGGAAATTGTGACTAAGCAGTGGAAAATTAGGGCTTAAGACTAACTTTATAGTTAAAATTTATTAATGTTGCATTAGGATGCAAGGCTCTGAGTCAAGAACCTGAGTCCCACAAGACTAGGAAGAAGACAAATATGTAACTGTCTGACAAAAGCGTTCAGTCTTAGGCTTATTATCTCCTACTTTGTAGTCAATAAAAGATTCAGGGCAAATAGGGGATTCATGAAATTAGGTCTATCCAAATATAAAGAATGCAGCAATTTGCATTTGTGGGATTTGACCTCTTGTTCTTTTCCATTAATTCACATTCTCTCCAGTCTTCCCTTGTCATTGCCTTGCTGGAGTCTTTAGACTATTCCAGGCTTAATTTTAGCCCTCTGTTTCATTGAGGCTATTTAGGTTCAGAAACAAATCAACTAATTATCAGCAAGGAAACGTGATGCATTGTGGACTGGCAGGTACTCATTTCCATTTTCAGAATTTAAACCTTCATCTGAATGGTCTGCCCCTCTACCAGTGATGATGCAAATGTGCTGTGAAGGTCAGGATTTTCACTGCTCAGAAACTAGCCAAAGTGGGGTGCAAAAGGTACCTGACCCCTGGACCGCAGAATGAGCACGTCAGCACAAAATTACGAATCGCAGGTGCTTCTTTTCAACGTGATGCATTGCTGAAACGTGGAGTTTCAGTAGCCCTCAGACCTTTGCTCCTGCCTGTGCAATGGTCTGGATTTTATACTCAAGGGAGGCTTGTAAACACTGTAGGAATAATGGGGGGTTTTTTGAGGCCTCCTGGAGCTTTTCCCTTCCAGTGACATCCTTGCTTGCATAAGTAGCAAGAAAGGAATGAAGAAACATGATGGGAGCCTGTTTTGTTGTTAGCTCTTTCTTTGCAAAATGTATTTGGAAGAATGACAGGAGCCTCATAATAAAAGATCATTACTGAAGATATCCTCTCTTATTTGCAGCTCCGGGAGTGGAATCAAGAGCATTAGCAGGCTACACTGGCTTAAAATTGTGCTATTTGACAGGTAAAGGTTTTATTGAGAGAGTTTTAATTTTATTTCTGCATCCTTTATATAAAGGTAAGGAGGTGGGGGGCGAGGGTGGGAGGGGGAGAAGGAGATGAAGCGAGGAGCCAGTTATGCCCTACATGAAAAATCACCGCAGCGTGGTGGTTTTGCAGGGAAACTCCACACTCCATATACTGTTCTTTTAAACTCCTAGGTTAACGCAGTGTCTATAAAAATAGGGGGTCTGTGGGATCACATAGGAAAGGAACCAAAGACTAATAAAAGGTAGGAAAAGGAATGGCAACCATTGAGTTGGAACAACAACAGAAACAATTCTGTCACATAAATGAAAGGAATTACGATGGAAAATGTATAATATGGAACAGCAAAGGAGACAGGATAATGATTTACTGAAACTTCTGTACCTCATGTTTTGGAATAACAATGTGAAATTTGGCAAAAGAGAGTATGCCCTTCGCATGAACCTTTTATCCCCACATCCCAGAATCTGCCTTCAGTAAAACAGCTTCCATTCATACACACACAACTACAGGTTTGGATTTAGCTTGGCCACGAATTGGCAGTAAAACTGGGTAGGTTCAGGAAAAAAAGGAAAAAGGGGCCCATAAGGAGGACAGAACAGTCCCTTCCCGAGTATGGAACATGCCTCGTCTTGATTGCCTTTTGTTTTTAGGCACCGTTAAAGCCCACCGGTTACGTCTACATCTGCCCAGTGCCTTTGTCCCATGGGTGATGATGACCTACTCCCTTCCAGAACTACACTACTTTAAGTGACAGCAGAAGTTGCATAATTAAAGCTTGTACTGCAATGGTAATGCTCAAAGTGCAACCAGAAATCCTTTTTGGCATTTTTTTTCTCCCTTTAACATGCTTGACATCAGACCTCTGACGTCCTTTCAAGCACAAGAAGTTTCATGCATTTTCAAAGATCATGCAGCAATTTGGCTTTTTTTTATTTTTATTTTTTTAAGTCCTTCTCCTTGAATATAAGCCCTAACAAACACAATCTTTAGTACCTTTTAGTTTTCTTTTTCCCCCCAATGCTGGAGGAAGCATCTGCATTCAGTAAACACTTCAGTCCTTACGGAAAGGATGATAATTTAAAAAAAACATCAAAAATGGAGGTGAGGGATTGTGGAGTTACTGGAAGTGGAACAGGAAGTAATAAGGAGCTGTATAGGAAGAATGATGTACAGTAACAATGATAAACAAATGCACTGCTACTTTGGTCATTATCCTGTACTTTCATTTCTCTCTCCCCCCTTTCTCCCAAACTATGGTCATGTCAATGTCTCTGACTAGTCACTTAGAGCTGTTACAAGGATCCTGTGTGTGTGATTCCGTGCAGACTGTCAAATAAATGATCAGTTGTAAGCTATACTACAAGACGGGAAAAAAAAAGAAAAAAGAAAAAAAAGTCTGTCCCATACATTCATCTATCCCACACAGACTCATTGTTCAAATAAGCTGGTATTTTCAGAGTTACTATGAAAAGCCAGATTTTGTGAAAATTGAAACTGAAAATTCCATGATTAGGAAAAAAAAAATTAAAAATCTGTATCATGGTAATTGTCACATTTTGGACCAGGTTCAGTGAAGGGGTGTTTGTTTTGTTCACTTGTTTACTTTTAAGAAATGCCTTCCCTATTTGCTGCAATTTGAAAGTCCATACATAAATAATTCTGGGAGCAATTACTAAATGTTGTGATTTTAGAGACATATTTCTATGTATTTATGTGCACAAGCCACTGCACAGTTTTAAATTTTATATTTCACTGGATTCCGTATCGTCCTGGTTGTTATTCCACCACAAATATCTGCACCCCGTATCGTCACTGGGACATTAATTTTAATTTTGACGAATGCAAAGGCCAGTGAATTATGAAAGCTGAAAATCCAGCAGTATGAAATGCTTTGAGGACAGATCATCAGGAGGCAGAGAAAAATACATAGCCAAGAAATTCCCTTCTCCCCCCTCTTGTAAACAACGGTTTGATGTGCGAATGACTTGAAGGAAGAGTGCCTCCAGTACGCTGCTCCCTGCGGTTTGGTTCTGAGAGTCTCGGTTTAGGTCAAGAATTGCAGCTGCTGTTTGAGGGATTTTCCCAGATCTGGGTGTATCAGGTGTTGGTTGACGCTTCGAGCACTGAGACCTGTCATCGCACTGACAGGGTGTGACATAAGGGGAAGTTACAAGAAGCAGCAAGGCAGAAATGTGAAAGGAAACTCATGCGGATACCAACCAACATTTCAAGCAGAAACTGTTAAAAAAGGTTTAGAGTTCCCTGAATAAGAGACAAGCTTTTTGGTCCCCATCTTAGGATGTATTGCTATGCCATGTACTATATGAAGCTCCAACCGAAAAACAAAACAAAACAAAATAAAACCCAAACAAACAAACAAAACCCAAAAACAAACCAAGAAAAAAAACCTCACAGGGGAAAAAAAAAAAAGTCAATAGAAAGGATTTTAGAAGAACTAAGCTGTCACCCTACGCTACACCAATACCACAGGGGTGGCTCTGCCAAGGGGGTGCTTAGTACTGCGTGAGCATTCCAGTCTGAAAAATGAGAAAATTTAATCCTTGCAGAATGCATTAATCTTCACCCCAATTCTGTGTGACACTGTCAGCAGTTAATTTAACGGCAGAGCTTCACAAATGAAAGATCAATGCAGGGGAAGCTCCTCCGAAATCTTAGCTTGCGCAGTGAATGTTGTCTACTCTCTGCGGCCCAGAGAGAGGTGTCTGCTGCCAAACGAACCAGGCCGCAGTGAGAGTGAAAGGGTGAAATTACAGATGTTCGCGATCAAGTCCCAAACCCTGTACAGACCTCTTCCTCCCAGGCACCTATGGATCTCCACAGGAGGAAAATCTGACCAAAACACTGATGTTTTTTCCCTTCTTGTAATAAGAAGCATACCTCCCCCAGTCCCTTGCACACACACTGACGCACTGTCAGAGCTCAGCCTGAAAGAAACAGTTAAAAACCGCCACCACCACCACCAAAACAACCTCAAAATCCTGATAACTTTTGCAAAACTAAGACTCCAAGAATTCAGAATGTGACGACACCCACAATTAATAAATAAAGGCAGATATTAGGAATACAGTGCTTGCCCCTGAGCGTGTAGGCACGATAGGTGCACCAGAACTGAAGAAGAAAGGCACCAACGCCAGAACATTTGCACACATCTATATTTTTGCCAGTGGCACTCGAAAGAGGAGGGCAGAAGGTCCACTGTGCAAAAAAATCACCATTATCACTTCATAAATTTAAAGGTGTTGAATAATGAAAGACCCCTCTGGCAGAAGAGTCGCTTACAGGACATATAAAAAAAAAACAAAACAACAAAAACACCCCAAAAAAAGAAAAGTCAAGCTTCTCACTTTCTGAACATACCATCAACTCTTCTAGGTTATAAAACGCATCTTAAAATGGTTTGCGACCAAAATCAACTCCTGATCGTATTCCAGCTGATTTCTACAAAAACAGAACAGTTTTATTTATGGTATCCTTTCCTTTAAAGCAGTTGCTTCACCCACCGGAGCTTTCCAAGCCACTCGGCAGGAATTAATGTGGGGAAGCATATTTAAAGCTCCCAGTGCTGCTACACTGCTGGAAGCGAGCCTCAGCAGGTTCATTGATTTTTCTCTCTAGAAAAGAGAGGGTCTCAAACAACCTTTCCTGAGGATGACTACTACCTCGTTCCAGTCCTGGTTTACGCTGAATAGATACCATCGCACTACCCGGTACATTAACTCACGTACCCTACACACTGCGCTCTACAGCAAAAAATAAAACTTCAGAGATTCTTACGTTCAGTCACAAAGAAATAGATCAGTTTTAAAGAAAGGACAATTAGCAGAGGTGGCAATGGCAGCTGGAAGCGACCTCTCTGCTCCTCTGACAACGCCTGGCAAAAATGCCGTGGAGAAATCTTACACGCTGACTTCGGTCACACGCAGTGCAGCAATCGGCTTCCAGCCACTGCTGGTGTCTCTAGTGGTTTGCACAGCCTCGGCTTTTCTGGTATAAATTTGCAAGATTCTGCCTGATAATCGGCGCTATGAATTACACACAGAGCAGAGAGTCCATACCCAGCACAAATTCACGTCTTGGTAAGCGTGAGGCCACCGCAGAACCAGTTCTAGCTAATGCATAAATAGCAGTGGTAAGCATTTATGTTTGCCTTTCCAGCGACCCTTGTCTCACAATAATGAGGATGTCTGTTGATTCTTCCGATTCTTTCATTTCCTTTTCAAAAATTAAAAAAAAAAAAAAAGAAGAAAACGTCTGTCTATCTGATTAATAGTCAATATTTTCCACGTACTCAAGCTTTCATCTGTTGGGAATGGCACGACACAGTTTTCAGATACTGCTGAGGATGCAACATGTGGAATTAACTAGAATAATAATCCATGAAGAAAGAATCTGTGACATTGATTGTCATGTCATTTGTATTAAGTAAGGTGGGAAGGCTGGCTCTGAGGAATTAGGATGATGTTATGACTCGCTATGAGAACACCGCACTGTGAAAGATCTGCAAAAAAGCAGGGTATTTTATTCTTAGTTTCCTTCGATACAACCCATTCGGTGGCCAGCACTAACCATCACCTGGTAATTATTTGGTGCCCTGAGCCAGATGTATCAACAGAGCCACTTGAATTTAAATCAGCTAGTACTTACCATATCGAATCATCATGGATGATGATAATTGATAATTACTGTTCCTTTTCAGAGAGAGATCAAAAATATATGCCAGGTTTAAACTTGCATAGAAAATTAAGAAATGCTGCTGTAATTTTTGATGCAGCCAAGGAGCAGAACAACTTTTTTTTCTTTTCTTTTTTTTTTTTTTGCATTTTTGGGGGTATAAAAGCAGGCTAAAACCTCAGATAAAATGAAGTATACTGAATTTAAGCAGTTTTCTCCCTGTGTTCCCAATAACGGTGATGAAGATGGTATCAACAAGGAAATTACAATTTCTCAAAAAAATAAAATGTGATTACTTGGGAAAGTGTTCTTCTGTATATGCCTTATAGTTTTAATAAGAAAACATGGCTGCTCTATCCATAACTAGATTTGAGAGCAGATATATGGCATTAGTGAAACTATACTGTGTAACTTTCCTATGGGAAAACAAAAGAAAATAAACTGAAAAAAGAAAGGGGGAGCCTGAAGCCTGAGAATATCGTTTAATAAAGTCCAGACATGAATCGTGGTGTTTAAAATCATTAGTATCCTTGATCCAAGTAAAACAGAAAGCTGAGCTAATTCAGGTGCTGTATAAATAAAAACTTTCTAGCGGTATTTAGGATAGATTCTGAGAGAGAGAGAAAGAATTCTCAGTTTGTACCAGCCAGATAACGACATAGAACTGTTCAATTTGATAGCAGACAAAAATCTACGTGGTACATCAAAAGACTGTAGGGGACTGATGACTACTTCATTTTAAACTTTCATTGTACATTGCAGGAAATCACTGCATTTTTTGGTAACTGAACGACAAAAAAAAATGGTCAAGCAGCATTCCCTTTGCTTCCTATAGAAAACTTTTTAAAAAAAAAATCTAGAGAAGTGACTCAATCTACCACTGGCGATAGAGTATCAACATCAAAATGCTGGATTTGTAAAGCAACCCGCTGCAAAAACAGAGTGGTCCCCAGAGCGAATATAAAAACTTCTTGTCCCCCTCTGAAACGGGTGCTTGAGTTGCAAATAGGGCATGAACAACTGGACAAACATCTCTAGCGGTGTGCAGCTCCCAGCGTTGCCCAGGTGCTGAGCACGGTTTAGAAAAACGTTCATCGGCCACAGCACGTTGTGTTTACAAGCTCAAGCTCCGCACATGCAGGGAAGGGAAGGGAAGAGATTTATGGGCAATTTTGCAGCCATCCTCAACTCAAACACGGTTTTGGAGGCTTCCCCTCAGCACTGCAGTGTGATGGGAAGAAGTGTGATGGTATAGATACAGGTCACATTTTCCCTCTATCAAGACAAGGGAAAGCAAGTGAGTTTAAGAGCAAGCACCTCTTCACACTGATGCTCTTGAGTTTTCTACCACACGAGTTGCATGGATTCTATTTGTTGCAAGACACAAAAAAATACAGAAAATTCATCTTAAAATTTAAATAACAGCCAAGTGATACAAAATGTATTATGAATTATCCTGTAGCAGCTCTCTTCTGAGATGATTAGCTTCCAAAGTCCATCATCTAACTATAGAAAATTCGGTGAAAAGCAAGTCAAGATTAATCAGTCTCATTTAACAGAATTATAAATATTTCCTACAATCATATCAGGATAGCACTTGGCCATATTGCCAAAAAGAGTCTTGTAAATGGAAAAGTTATAAATAAATAGATAAGCCTTTTGGTTGGTTTGCTTCTTGCTTAGAAAAAGAGCATGATTTTTTCGTCAGGTTAAAGAAAGTTCAATAATGTTTTTAGGCACTGAATTGAAAGAGTAAATTGAGACTAGAAACCGGGGGGGGCGGGGGGAAGACTGATAACCTATTTGACCATAAGAATCGATTTAATGAATTCTAGGACTTGAGATTTTTGCTGAGTATTGTCAGATGACACTTTTTAGATTCTGACTGAGGGCTCCATGAGGCAAGGAAGTACAGCCATCCCTCTTCTGTGGAAGGGGAACTGGTGGAAAGACCATCTTTAATGAGCTCTGGCTAAATCCCAACTCTGTGACCTTAACAGTCCAAGCTCAAAACCTTTCGATTATCCTCTCAGTTGTTCTGGAAACATGGGTACAGAGGCTGAAGAATTGAGATTTATTAGGCTCCCTTGCATATTGTGGTGCCCACCCGGCAAACAACAATGATTCTGCAGCAGGGGCACAGCCAGAGAGACCAGATATCTGCAGTACTGTGCCAGGGAAAGGTACACGTATGAGCTTATCTAATGTTTGGTTATCTCTGAATGGCATTGTTGGAATCATTATGTCTCTCCAGACCTCAATTTTCAGCCCCTCAACAGTGTTTCATCTCCACGTCTGTCAGGAACAGAGAATGAAAGAATGTCAGTGGTTGTTTCTTTTCCACAAGAATGTTATTCCTACCCTTGCTTTGCGAGCCCTAAATTACTTTCCCATTTTGTGTTTCTCCTTTCACAGGCAAAATGGCGTGTGTCTTCTTTTTTTACAGGGTTCTTTGAAAATTGATTTTTTACATTTTAATTCAAAATTCATCAAGATTTTTTTTCTCTGAAGTTGAAAAGTGAGTTTCGGGGAGTGATTAGATCTGTTCCCCTAAAATTTTCCACAGTTTTTACAATCAATCAAAAAAAAGCCAAGCATTGACAATCTAAAATACGAAGAAATATGGTTACTTCAGCTGCCAGCAATTGTACCACAATGACAACACAAAGAAGAAAAGAAGAATGTTGCACTTCTAAGCATTCTCAGATGAAGTAGACTTATATCCTCAGAACCCTCAATCTCCATGTACTCCCAAAAGAAAAAAGGTGAGTTCATGCCTTCTTAAAATTTATACTGAAGTCACAGAAGGGGCGAGACCTTGTTTCTTATCAATTTGTCAAGCCAAACCCAAATTGCAGATCTACACTGATGCTGAGACAGATCAGTTTCCAAATGAGGAGGTTGTGCAGAGAAATTCAAGAATTTCGTCTGTGGGAACAAGCATCAACTAGTTCCTGCACCAGCTGAACCACAGACCCACGAGGCTTCAGGTGGTAGTGTTTCAAATTGCTTATTTTAATAATGCCAGTTTAAAAATCAAGCAAGGTTATTCTCATTTTTGTAGACAAAAATTGCATATACACAACATTTTGAACATCTCCTTGATTATTCTGCTCTAGGTGCTTGGATTTTTATTTTTTTAAATTGTAATCCCACATAAAAGGGAACTGGATTAAATATCAACATAGGGAAAAAATGACGTGCATTACTCCTACCCTCACAATAGGGTAATATTTTTAATATTTTATCACAGGAGAGTTTGTAAGTTGGTTTTCAAGTGCCATGCCAACTAAAAATACATACTTACTGCGTGGACAGGAGAAAATCTCATGTGTCTCTGCTTTCCCAGCTGATAGTTCTTGTCATCAGAACTATACCCTTTGGTTATGATGGATTCACGGTGAAGGAAGGGACATCAGTGTTGTGGAAACAAGGGCTACTAAAACATACGACCTTACCCAACTTAGCCATGCACTGGCTGTTCAGGCCAGTTATGCTAAGCACTACACGCGGTGCTATTTTCCAGTAGCTCCCTTAGGAAAAAAAAGGCTCGATGACTGCTTTGAGTGGCATCGCTCTCAACAAAGGGGGACTCAATGAGAGGTCCATGGTGCACAAGCTGGATTACTGGAGAAGGAACAGGGGAGAATGGTAAATTTTGCCCAAGGGATGAGGAAAGGTAAGACCTTTAAAATAACTTTTTTTTTTTTTTTTAAAATCTCATTGAGACTGGAAGGTGCCTCCACCACAGCTTCTGTTCAAGTTCTCAAAAATCTGTCTGGAACATCTCAAGAAGCAAAATGCCTTCTCATTAAAGCTAGTAAACTTTTGCCGAGGCAAGAGGGTTACTTTCACAGATAACAGCCTTAATTATTGCAGGTACAGAAAGAGAGCAACAGAAGAGAAACAGTTTGTAATTCTGTCCTGATTTGGAATCACTTAAAATAAATACCAGGAGCCTTGAAAAGGCTTTGCTGGCAGTAGAATATCTGAATATAAAACTGAAAAACCATTTTGAAAACTCAGAGAGGAAATGCAGTCCAACTGGATCAATAATTTGGAGCACAGGACCCAACCATTGTGACCACACAACAGAAATAATTGCAGTCACTGCTAAAAAAAGTAACATATCTCAGCACAGCTGAGATCAGGCTAATGATTCACTTTGTTTTAAATGTGAATTATTGAAAGCAGGAATCAGAAAGTTCAAGGATGAAATTAACCTCAAAACAAATTAATCTATTTTAAAAGTTTTGGAGAAAAAAGTCCCAACTTGTACAGTACTGGGGGGAAAAAAAAAAATCTGCAGAATACAATTCCAAGCTTCCAAGCTCAAAGTTAATCTGATGATATATCTGAATACTGATAACCCGGGCACAGATCCATCTCCAGAGAGAGATATGCCTGCTATGATTATCTCTCTGCTAGCTGTCAAACAAAGAGATGTCATTCTGTCTACAGTTAAACAACAACAGATGGAACAGTCCCTCAGCCAAGGTAAGTAGCATCACTCCAGTGCTTTCAAATGGAGGCTTACCGTGGTTTGCACCAGTTGAAGATCTGCTCCAGACCTCTTTTCCAAGTCTAGGGTTAATCTCATCTCTAATATAAGCTGAGATCATCACCAAAGAAGCTACAGAAGAAACGATGTCTTTGAGGCACAGCCTTATGTTTGTGGTATCATCAGCTGTGGTAACCTCATCAGCTGGGCTTTCCACTTGCCTCAGAGGACAATCAATGGGTAAAAAGCCTTTCAGCTTCGTACATTCATGAGCTGCAGGATACTGCAAAAGTACAAAGCGCTTGGGATAGAATGTGTCCCATCTTACCTGATTTTGTATGTTGCATCTGGCCAGTTACCTGAACCGCTTTCACAGCCTTCACTGAAACAAATGGGAATTTTTAGACAGCACCTCTCTAGTTGGAAGGGGGTTGTTTTCAATTGGTCAGATGATACAAGCTCCCTGCAAACATGCTTCTCCCTCCACTGAGTATAAAGACACATAAACAACCTGCACTGATGCGGATATCTATTCTGGAGGTGAGGTAAGTTCTAGACATTGTGCCCAACCCTTTTTAGTTATAACAGTGGGAATTAGTGGACAGAGCAATCCAGTCCCAATTTTGCTAAATCACAGTTCTGACACTTTCTTCAAAGTTACAGATAAATTATAGATCCAGAAGAATGAGAAATGTGGTTTCTAAAATTTACATGGTGATTTGTGTCTGTTTTATCTCCAAATAAAAATAAATGATCCACCAAGAACAGATGCAAATTCTTCATTCACATTTTCATATACAACAGAATCTCTTAGAAAATAAATAATAGAAAGAATGTTCCACATTCCAAAATTCCCATAAGACTAATAACATACGATATCTTGACCCACGGCCACAGTATTCTGGCTAAAGTACAAAATGGAAGGAAATTATTTTCTGTTCTCTCAAGTGATTTCATCTTGAAATTACCTTAATCCACTGATATTCACAATGAAATATATTTCAGTTTGGTAGTACACTTGTCAGGTGTTTCTGAAATACTGTTTAAGATGCACGTGTTGGAATTGTGATTCATGGACATGACAAACAGAAAATGTCTATTCAATGAGCCTTTCCTGCCAGCATAGGCTTGCTCCCCAAAGAACAGTTCCTGGTCTTTTGTCCAGTCTAATTTCAAAGCCCATCTGGGTGTATAAGTTATGCTATTATTAACAAGTGTGTTATTAAAATGTGTGATGTGTTTTGGCTCTATTATTTTTAGCCTAAGAGCTCCCTTTATTACTCGGGGGCGGGGGGGGGGAAAATTACTTCTTTCGTTTACTCTTGGTCTGGAAGGGACCACCCAAATGCCCACTTAACAAGGGACCCACATCAAATGGCATGTAATAGTCTGAAGCAACCACAGTGGCTGAGCCTGGTGCAGATATAGCCAAACATGCCTCATGAGCTTATTATAAGTGCAGCTACAGCAAACTGGAGTTCAGGGCCACCTGCAAAGTGCAGTCAGAAGCTTTACAAGCACCCAGATGGTGAAGCTCACCCTCAGTCCCACACTGCTGCAGATACACTACTGTCCATTGACTGCTATTGCATGTGTCTGCACTTTAGCTGCGATGACTCCGATGTGAACGTATCCGAAGGCATACACCTTGTGATAGAAGAATGGCACTGTAAGAGTGACAAGGGCATTACAAAATGTGGTGTCTAGAAAGAAGAGCTTTTAAAAAATCTGCTCAGACCAGTTCATCCTTCTGAGATCCCTTGGAAGGCTTCTATGATAAACAAGCACTTTACTGCACGCCAGAACCTTGATTGATTTCTATCAATCTTATATTAAGCCAAGAAATGCTTGGAAAAAGAAAAGGCTTTTATTTTAAAGTGTAAACTAAATGCAATTTTCTCAACTTCAGTGGACAACCCTTCCTTCCTCCATGGCCTCTGTTACTCTGATATCCAAGCAGCACATAATGGTTAAATGATACTGTCCCACCCCAAAACAGAGTCACATACTGTTAGTAAAAGTTTTCCCATCCTGATTTTACTGGCCAAAACCCCAGAGACAGAGGACAGTAACCACGACTCAGTGCCCAGCACCAGCATATCATTCCCAGGCACCGGTTCCTGACATGATGAAGAGATTTTAGATCCAGCTTTTAGAACAGGATTCACAGCAGTCAACACAAAATACTGAATTTGAAAGTTTTCTCAAATTCTAGCTTCCCTACCTAAACACATCTGAGCTGTGTATCTCTGCAGCTTCAGAGCTGCAAAACTTGGACGAAACTAAGACACCTAAAGCAAGACTCAGATACAGAAAGAGGAACTTTTTATAAAGGCAGCAGAGGACACAGCAGAATGGCAGCAGATAAATGTCTAGAGCACACCTGCCTGGAAAGTAGGAGGTGTAGAGTTCAAGCCCTCCTAAATCTGAAGAATTTATACTCATGTCTCAGGCTTTTTAAAATTTCTTATTCACCAAAGTAACAGTGACGGAAAAAAGGAGAAGTTGTGCTTTGTTGAAGGACATAGTGCAAGATGACCCACCAGAGCAGAGAGCAGATAAAACAAGTTCTGGCTAGAATATAGCAAATAAAGTGTGTGGTCACGGTACGCGAGTAAGCAATAGTCATAGTCCAAGCACCAGCTCAGGAATTGGCTCTTCCCAAAGTTGACCTCAGAGGCAAGGTAGAGAAGTACATCCAGAAGTAGGTCGAACATAGCGAGTGTAGTGATTAAACAACTGTACCAAGCACAGCCCAACAGGCTATGCCTGGTGATGGGCTGTTGTCTCTGAAGCTGTCCCATCTCTCCACAACCTTAGAATAGGGCTCGAAGACCTTCCCATCCCCCAGCTCAAACTCTCTGATGTTTTGCCATGAACACAAAACACATCAGCACCTTGCCTCAGGGACAGCTTCCCCACAGTGCACTACAGTCTTTGGGCAAAATGGGTAAACATTTTTTGCGGAAACAGAAAGCAGAACCAAGAGCTCTGCCTTCTAACCACAAGCTTTGCAGTCATGTGTCTTGTCCTACATGTGTAATTTCTCCACTCGTGAACCTCAATTATCCTTCCCACACAGCAGCACAGCTTCCACAATAGGGACAGCAGTTACTTCTCTTATCACAGTACTCTGGGACCACAACAAGGTAGTAAATTTTAAATGCCACAAACTGAAAAGAGCCTACAAGCCATTTCCTCTCATTTCTCAGGGCATCATATCAACTGGGAAGATGTACGAGTGGTGGATGACAGGTATTCCTCCTTACAAGCTTGAAAAAAATAAATATATCTATATATATAGATATATAGATATATGTATATATGTTGCCAAAACTACCACACTTTGGGCTGAACTCAATGGTCTTTGCACATGCCAGGCACTTAGAGGACACGTAGCAGACCAGGACCTTCAGCAATATAACTTATTTGTCATTTCTAAATCGACTCCAAATGAGGCCTCTTCTATTCTCAGCCCAACTGAGGACAGTGGTGCCTTTGAACACATTTAAATGATTTTTATCTGTCTTTTCTTTTCTAGCCAAATGTATGGCATCCATGTCCTCTCAGGCACCTAAGTGAGATGAATTTTCGTGGAACACTCCTCTGAACAAAGATGCCTAAATTAAGCTTCAGTTACACTTTAGGTTCCTAAGTGCTTTTTTGGATGTCAACCAGACTAAGAAACTTGCCCAAGGTCATGCGGGAAGTCTATGGGAGAAGAGAAAGCTGATCTGGGCTCTCTGAGGTCTAGGACTGGCACCCGCAGTGCTAGTACATCTTTACTCTCTCTGCTGCATCTATCAAACCTGAAAAGACACAAAAGATCAGCAAAGCTAACGACAGGAAAGAACGTGTTGTGGAATCAATTCATTTGATCTACAAAGACTCTGAAATGTGATCTATACTTACTTTTATTCACCTATTACTTTCTTACCCTCCGCAGATGATTGCAGAAATGCCAGATCCATCTATTTATAAAGCAGTGAAACAGTCGAGTATTCTCTAATGTACCACTTCCAAGTACAAGCAATATATACTGACCAGCTCGTAACTATCTTGGCAAGGATTCACACACCTGTTAGGGTTTTAATTTATCAAAGACAGACATATTTATATTTATGTCTATGGCTGCATGCTCATGCAATAGGAAAGGATGTTTAAAAAAGCAGTAGTGCTTTAAGAGCAGCCAGGAAACTCAGAGTTAAGGTTTGTTGCTCTGTCCTTAGCTCACCCGTGCTATGTACAGCTCTCGTATATGCTTAGAAACAGCCCACGGACATAGCTGGTAGGAGAAAGAAGAGTCGGAGGCAAAGACCAAGAGTCAAATCCAACTGGAAAAACGCCAGTTGAGTTCACAGGGCTCTGGAATGGCCATGCTGAAGTCAACCAACCTTTAGCAAATGTCAGGAAAAAAAAGTCTGAATTGTACCTACCATTGTCTAGACGACACGTTGTTCAGATATGGCATGTTTGATTTCCCTTTGATGAATGAAGGAGATTATAGCAGACTTTCCCATTTGAAGACTGTTAATATTCCTCCCATGTTTTAATGGCCCCCAAGGATCTCAGGGAGGGTATAGGCACTCCCACCAATTCCCTGCTGTTTTCCACAGACTCGGTGCAATTTCAGCAGACCCGTTTCTTTCAGACCCATTACACACGTAAGTGATACACCCCCACTATCAGCAGATCATTGAAGTGATAGATCGTAATGACTCTTTAGGAGGCAGACTGTATATCAACCTGAAGCACAGTGTGTTCTGCAGACCAGGTACAAGTTCCACAGGAAATTCTGACAGACCCTTGACTCAAACAGCACTGCCACTCCGCCGTGACAATAAAAACCTAGGCACTGCCCTGCCCTGAGGGCAGAGCTGAAGTTAATGGGAGTTGCACACTTGGAGGTAGGACAGCCTTAGTCCAAAAGTTTATTAAAAAATCCTGTTAATATTTTTTTTTTGTTTTGTTTTTGCACCTCAATCATTCTGCTTTCATAGTCAATGTTAAAATGCCAACAATCTATTTATTTGGTAAAAAGATTGATAAGGTTCTCTCTACTTTTTGTTCTTGCTTTTGCCTTGTCTGAACTGCCAGCATTTTCTGAAGCCAATCCTGGTACAGCATCTCCATACTTGACACTGCATATTAATTTCAACCTCTAATCTGCCTAACTAATGCCTAACAAGCTCACCAAAACAAAAGTTGGTCATCTACAGGATGTTTTACTTGAGGACATTCTGCCTCATATCTCTGCTATAACTGCAGTCACTACCTCTGCGATGATTGCAAGATGGGAACAACACTTCATCAAAGAATATTCCCCCTCTGTCCTGGTTCTCAGTTAATAATTTCCTGTGATGTCACAACCCCTCCACCACTCACACAGTCCACTCCTTGAAGGCCCCACCCCAAGGTGTAGAGGTTTGATATAGTGCAGTCGGTATGAATGTGAGCAAGTTAAATTTTGCGTGAAGTGAAGGTAACAGCACTTCATGCATTATCAGGGGCTGCGAAAAGGGAAAGGATAAAAATAAACAATTAACGACAGAGTACTACAATGGAAAAGTATTTTAGATGTACCAGACAGTACTGTTAAATGTAAGTATACTTCTAACCTATTTTAGGTAAAGAGGCATTAGTCTATTTTTAATGATGTACCTAATTTCCTTTTTTTTTTATCAGATTTTAATAGTGATCATCGTGCCATATAATAAGGTTCTGAGTCATTCACATATATTGTTTTAATATTAATTAGTTGTATTTTATAACTGAATCTGCAAGACAAAATAGCATCATTTATGACAAGTAAACAGACAACACTCATTGTAATAACATGTTCACAGTTTTTAAATTAGAAGATTTATTAAAAATACAATTATTAACTGAGAAAATTTGAATTTTACAATTCTACAAACCACACAGTGTGAACAAGAATGACTCCCACTCAGACTTCTTTATTTCTGTGCAAGTCTGTTAATTTCAGGTACTTATGTCTTTAAAATTTTCCTTTTTATGATAGAGGCAGTCTTCTTCCTGGAAAGACTGCAAAAGCTGTACAGTAATTCAGGACAATGAAGACTATGCACTTAGCTTCTTGTCACGGTTTAGCTCCAGCCAGCAGATGGACACCATGCAGCTGCTTGGTCATCCCTACCCCCTCAGGGGCGTGGGGAGGAAAATCAAAATAAATTCATGCGTTGAGATAAAGACCATTGAATGGGATAACAAGAGAAGATGACGATGGTGATGGTGGTGATAATAATAATAATAGCAATAACAACATCAACAACTGTACATTCTTAGCTATTAATATATATCTATAGATATATATATATATATAAACCAAGTGATGCACAAATGCAATTGCTCACCACCTGTGGAGGAAATAACCCACCACCTGATGCCCAGTCTATTTCCAAGCAGCGATCCCACCTCCTAGCTAGCTTCCCCAGATATATATGGAGCATGACACTATATGGTAGGGAATATCCCTTTGGCCAGCCTGGGTCATCCATCTTGGCTGAGCTCTCCCAGCTTCTGGTGCACCTGGCAGGGTGTGGGAAGCTGAAAAGTTCTTGACTTAGTGTAGACACATCAACTACCCAGCAACAACTAAAGCATCAGTGTGTTACCTACAGTATGTTCTCATACTAATTCAAAACACAGCACTACACCAGCTAACTAGAAAGAAAATTGATCCCTATCTCAGTCGAAACCAGGGCGCTTCTAATAAAAGTCCTTCAGCAATATTTGATTGGCTGAACAACCTGAACACTTCACTTTTTGTTGTTCCAGGAATGGATTCTAGGTACATCTGTGTACGGTTTATGTAACATATTTAAGTGCATTCAGTTTTTACAAACATGCTCCAATACAGGCATAAGACTTACATTAACTTGCGTGCAGTGCATGTAGCCACATACAGTTAGTAAGACTAACACACTAAAGAAAACTAATAAGCTGCTAACATCCTTAAAATACAAGTACTGTTGCTACATGTACCTTCTTTCTAATTAGCTTCTTAACAGCTACTGGTTGTACGTCAATCATTAAGCAGACAGATCAGAAAGAAATAAAGGGGCAGGGATTTCTGTACATTTTCTGGGCCTTAACCTTTATATTACTGTTACAGTTACGTTACCTTACTCCTCTTCCAGTGAGTCAATTTCTAGTGTTGTGAAGAAAAACAAATGCACACATTAGACAGAGATTTGCGAATTTCCTGGAGTTCCTTATAACTTTTGGTCTAGCTCCCATGGCACAATCTCAACTGTAAAGCAAAGTTTGGCAGACTTTGAATTTCAGGAACAGCTCAAGAAGTAAACACTCACAGGAAAAAAAAATTCTAAATTGCAAATATCCCTGCTATCATACAGACTTGGCTCACTTTTTGCCCCAATCCCTTTATTTTCATGATATGTCTCATCTTGGTTTAGCTCATTGCCAAAGGACAAGTTTACGGCAACTTTAAAATGGTTTATGTTGGCTTGAGGGAGTGTTGCCCAGTCAAGGTTTAGTCAGAAATGGTTTATGTTGACATGACTCAGGTCTGGGCACTCACTTGCCTTCATTTTCTTTCCAGCTTACCACACTTTCAAACTCGATGACATGCATCCTTGCCAGGAGGCAAGGGGTTTTTTTTTCTGCAGATGCTTGAAACTTTCAACCATACCTCTGCTTCTACTTTGGTTATAAACTTCAACAGTTTCTGGGGAGAAGGTAGGTGCTGATACCAAAAAGCACGTCACAGAATGAGCTTAAAATCTCATGTCTTCTAGAAACCCTGCACGGACATACAACCCGGTGCAACGTTAAGTAAAATGCGTATTTTAGGAAATAACCTTTTGCACTCAGAAAGAATGTGAAATTGAATATTTCTGAATTTAAATACGACCAACAAGCTTGAAATAGCAGCTTGAATAAGGAATTCTTTAGCAGTGACAGGAAAATCCTTCATTACGGTAGAGACATACTGCATGGGGGCTCTTGACACTCCACCTCAACACCAGGGAAGAGCTGAACACCAAACTTGTCCTACACCTATTTGTCTGTGCAAGGCAGATCCTTGAGGTTTCTTCCAACCTTAATGATTCTATGATTCTGTGCTTACCCACCGTTCCCACTACTTATAGTTCTGACTTGATGTGTTCCTTTGGAAATTGTCTGACATCAGGAGAAAACTGAAATACTTAGATATCTAGCAAATCTTCTAAATAAATAACATAAAACTTAAATACCTTTTTTTAAAATGCCAGTTCTTTTTGTATCTTTTATTTCATAGAAGTCTTGTTACCCCATTGTCTCTCCTCACTACCTACAGTCTGTGTTGGGACTTCCCTGAGCCTGTCCACCTTGTGCAGGAGAAAAGAGAAAGTAAAGTCTTGCCACACATCTGTGTGTTGTTCCTCCAGTTCTCTGGTCATTGCTCAGTTTTCTGCAGAACGCAGGTAGTCCTTCACAAAGAACTCTACACAGCTTTTCCTGCGCTACTCTGGAAAGTTATTTCAGCCAGTTGTAGAGTCAGTAAGCAGAAAAAGTGGCATAGAGTATCTTTTACGCACTTTCTGTTCTAAACTGCACTGAGAGATACCTGTGGACTTAATTTACATGCGTGACCCAAAGTGACTGTGCAAGACAGAAGTATCTGAAAACTGTGGAGAAGTTGAAGAGAGAAAAGAAGGTTTTCTAAACACTAATTTTGTTCTGAAAGCCTGTTTTCCATGCTTAGGGGAAAAGAAAAACTTTTGATTACCTTTATTCCATTTCTCACAAAAGCTCCATTTTAGGCAGACTCAGCTGGTCAGTAATGCCGTGACAGCTTTTGCTTCCATCCAGCCCATTAATTTTGACAGTAAAGAAAACCAAGTACATCTGGCTGTTATGCGCAGTGGTGAATGACTCCCTGTAACCAAGGGTGGCTTTAGAAGAAGCACTTAGAAGATTGCAGCCCTCCCATTAGCCTGGGGGAAAAGCTCACAGATCACAGGGCACCTGGAGTGCTTGAGCAGCCTTGCCATCCAGCCCTGGGGGTAAAAGCCTCTCTGATACCTATTCTCATTTTCAGAACCTGAGCCAGCGGTTGGGAGAAGAGTCATCTGCATCTGATCTGCGTCTCAGGTGGTCTAACTAACTAATTGCCAGCAGTTGAAATTTCAACTGTGGTCACCCATTATTCAATGAAATGCAAGAAAACAGAGGGGTCCTTGGAAGATCTCTGCCACCATTCACAAGCCATGCTTTGTGCTCACTGCTCCAACTTTTGCTGTCTATTTCTTGGCTTTTCTGCCAGCTCAGCTAATGTTGGGGAAGTAGATAAGGATGTCCCTGAGACATAACACATTGTTCAGGTGTCCAGTACAACATCATCTTTCTGTCATGCTTATAAACCTAGCTCACAACTCTTAAATGTATCTGCAGCCTGTATCAATGTGTTTAGTCCCGGAAAATATTGTTTTCTCCATATTCTCATCTCAAAGGGATTCACCTCCTACTTATTCCTCATAGCTCAATGAATTTCTCTTCACATTTCTATAGAAAATAAACACTAGTTTTCTACATGTGAAGAAACACAATAAAATTGAAGCCTAACAACATTTGTTTAAAAGTAAATCAGTATTCACCATTTATCATAAATATATGATGACCCATTCATCCTTTGTTTGCAGAACTTCATTCCTACATGTATTTGAAGACATGCGATGTTTTCCCCAAAGTCAAAACCACTGCCAGCTTTCGCAGTGTCTTCACTTGACGTTTCCCATCGGCAGCTGTAGCCATAACAGAAACACTTGTCTTATTCCGTGGGGCCACAGGTGAAGATGACACAGATGGTGATGGACGATTACGCTAGGCCCAAATGCAAGAAGATTTGAGAGAATGAAATTATTCCTATCAGCCAAAATGTCCTTTGATTCAAGCTTCATATTTTGATATTTTTCTTTTCCAGCACTTCAGGGAGGACTAGAAGATAAGACACTACTAGCCATGATGGAAGACACTACCACCATTTGTGAAAATCATCTCATCATAGTGCAGGATTTGCCATGTCATGCTGCAGAAGGCTAAATAATGTCTGCATTTCACAAGTTTGTGTGTTCTGGCAGAAGAATCACATGGGTTACTAAAGCAATGGTAACATCACCCTTTAGATTACGGGAAAATATGGAGGAGGAAAAAAAGACTAAACCTCTAATATTTTACAGAAGAGAAAGTTGGTCATTTTGTAATCCCAAACAGCAAAATCCTATTTATAGCAACAGTGAAATCAAATAGCATGCGATCACTCTGAGGTTTGCAACATTTGACAAATTGTAATTTTGTTCTTCACAAACTCCTAAACACTTCCTGCTAAGTGACAACAAGCATCAGCAAGTTTCAACAAACCTTCTGCAGCTTCTTTATCTCACTATAAAGAACAGATGCCATTTTGGGGCTGCTGTGAGCTCTTCTGTTCTTTGTGTAATACGCACATGTATATGAGAGTGCACATCACATGAAAATGTGATAGCCAAGGCCCATCTCAAATGCTTTTTCTGTGTGCACAGTAAGCAAACAGCTGTCTCCAGGCAAGAATCCTCTGTCAATCATGGCAAAAACATGAGCCGCATGCAATTTCATGGCAAAAGTGACAAAATTTTCAGCATTAATAACAAAATCATTTGGGCTGTTAAAATATACAAAAATGCTCCCACAGCGTTTTCTAGTATGTTTGTGAAACTGATTATCTATTTCTGCTCTTCACCAGTAACAAGAGGGAAGTATCAAAAGTGCATATGAAAAATGTAGCTGATGCTCCCAGAAAATGATTACTTTCAGGTTACCAGGGTGCTTTTAAATCTTTCAGAAAAGAGCTTCCTGTAAAACAAGGAACTCAATGAATCGCAGATTTCAGGACGGTAAATTTCACATCATGAAGTCAGAACAAACATCAGCTACCTGTTAGAACGGTGTCAGGTAAAGCTTTGAATGCCCAAGCCTTTTCCAGTACACACTTTTCTTCCATTCTGGGCTCCTTTATAATAAAGAGCAAAACAATAAAACTTAAAAAAGTCTCACTAATTATATAGAAAAAGAAAGATATCTCATAAAGAGGAGAAGGGACTTGGGTATGGAAGGTAGGAACGTCCCTGATGGAGAAGGAAAGCAAGAAGACATTCAACTAATGAGGGGCATAACATCAGAAGCAGGACAGGTAGCAAAACTGGGAAGTAAAAATTAATCACTTCAGGGAGATGAAAGAAAAATAGCAAAGTTAAACAACTCGGAGCAAGTAAAAGGGACTTATAAAAAAGGAGTACATCACACAGAAATACGTCTCGAGACAAGCAACATCAATTTACCATACTGTCAGCAGGTAGACAGCTGCATCATTACACAAGTATATGGAAGGCAGAAAACACAGACATTAGAAGAATATGGTGTCTGCCATGACATTGTGATGCCATTTCTTCCATTATGAGTAGTCCTCCAGTTTAATGTGCCAAAATTTTCCATGTATAAAACTTCATTGGAAAATGTCAATTCATTGATGCCAAAACGTGTAGGAGAGAACACATCTGTTGCAGCAAATACAGACCTTTTGTTCTGGAAGACTATACTATGCATATCAGAACAACCAAGAGGCACAGTGACAAGAGCATCTTCCTGGAGGCAGGAGACCCGGGTTCAGGCTCTGTTCCCCAGGAGTTAGAATGCAGATTTCAGCTTCAGCCTTTCCCCAGTAAGCCCTCAAGGCTATCCATTACTCTTGATGGAACGTTTTCAATCTCAACTATTAGAGCAGCTCTATATTGTATAAATTGTATTAAGTATTCATTGAATTTTGGGCTTCAACACCAGGGGTTAGTGCCCTAATCACCTGGCTATTCTAGGAAGCCATGAGGCAGGGCAGAACCTGGTAGGAGTCATATAATAAGACTCATTGGCTTTTATAAACTTCCTCCACCAAGCTGAACATTCCATCACTGCTGACCTCACTTCTGGGAGTTCTGACACCTTTTCAGAACTCCACTCCCCAGTTAGGTTACAAAACTGGGAGAATTGGTTAAAGACATCTTTGGCAGCCCGCTCTGACTCCTTTTTTTGTTCCCTGGGAGGATACTAAGGGGATTGGATTTAACATGATAAGGCGTAGAACAGTCTAGAAATAACAAATCATTTTGGAATGAACAAATAACTTCCTGAACAAGACTAATCCTCAGGATATATTACAATAATCAATTTCTAATTTACTTTGAATTAAAAAAAAAACAACAAAACAACATAAAACTAGGGAAGAGGAAGAAGAAATTGTTGAATGCACTAGTTATCTGTGAAGACGTAGTTCCAAAGAACCCGTGAAGGAAAGTCAATAAAAAGTAAGGATAAGGATTTGTTTTAAAAAAGCGTAATTTAACAGCAAAACACTAACATCTGAAGTGTAAAGTTACCTGGGAAAGCCTTGCTTTGAAACAGCATAAAGAGTCTTTTGCTGTTGCAAGGTTCATCTAAAAATGCCCTTTGTTGCCACCGCAATACAGTTAGAACAGTGCATATGCTCGTACAGTAAGTTAAATAGTTCGTTTAATGGGAACGGCAATAGACAAATGAGAAATATGAGAGCTCAGCGCTGTAAAGCACAGCCATTCACACTTATTGACTTCCCTGGGCTTGTTCCACATTGATTGCTCATTTTCACACCGTTTGTGTGAGCCAGCCTCTTGATACTTCATTAATTCCTCCACCTTCTGCATGTAGCATTGACTGCACAGACGCCAGGTCAAACTCTCAAACACAGTGCTGGACTTGATCAGACAGAGGCCTCAGCAGTGTAAAGGCAACCTTCTCTCTACCCAGGGGTTTGGCTATGCATGCCAAGCAGAGGAGAGTGAAAGCGTGCGAGAAGAGAAGATTCACCCAGTGGCGTGGAGCAGGGGATGGGGAGACTTTTAAAATTCTTCTCCCTGTCCCCGTAGGATCGGTTGTGTGGAGCACCCGTCATACAACTCATGACCAGAAGTTGGCTGTGCCACACTGTGGGGTCCTAATCTACACAGCAGCTGGAAGAGGGAATGGACTTGGAACTCCATGTCAGTACGCAAGCCCCCAGGTATGCTCTAAGTCATAGATGGTGTTTTCCAGTGCTAGATCCCTCCAGTATCCTCAGTCCTAACAGGAGCAATGACAGGGGCTGGCTCTGCAGAGGGAGGTTTCAGGAAGATTTGCTTTGAAGATATTTGGAGACAATTCTGGTATATACGCCACACCTCGTTCCATCGCACTAAATGTTAAAAGTGATCTATCATTTCATAATCAGTTTCAACTTCATACTCTTCCTTCCAACACTGCCAAAGGTCTCGTTGTATTGGAGATGGAGAAAAACATTCGTCTTGCTCTTTAGTACTTTCCACTCTCTACATGGTCTTTTTGTGCTTATATGTTTTCAAAGGAGTGATTTCTTGCCCAACCCAATTCTACTTCTCACATGAAGGGTTCATGACAAACTAAAAATAAACAATATATTGCAATTTCCTAAGTTTGTATAACATGGGGTATATTTCCAAAACTCTCATTTAAGCAAGACCCGTGAGTCTATGCGATAGTGTGCATAAGGTCTGCAAAATCAAATTGAAAACAAGATTTACTATAAAGTCTACCCTTTAACACAAGTGGGTCAGTAATTTCCCTGTCATTATTGATAACATTTTTTTCCCACTCTTTGTTCACGTAACTAATTCCAACACAGCTGTGACATAGAAGAGTTGAGATGATAAAAATCTTTGTGCTGTTACAATACTTGTGAGCCATGTAACCTTACACAAACCAAAAATACTCTTGTCTCTGCCTCTCTTCTTAAATAATCCTTTGACCTATCTTGATTATCCAGGGACCCAAAAAATGAGATCCAATTTGAAAGTGAAAAAAGGGGAAAATATACCTGCTATTATTCAACAAATCGCTTTCAATTTTCTGTGTTTTGAAGGCAATTGGTATATATGACAAACAATGACAGCCAAGTTTCAATGGATGCAATAAAAAGGTGTATCTGATCTCTGACATCCATGTGTCATCTCAGTAGTGAATGTTATAAGAATTTGCCAATAGCTTCGAGATCTTTGTGCTTGTCAGTGAGTTGTGCACTGTGAATTTTTTGCTTTGAATTTCAGTTTCAAAATATGTGAAAATAATCAAGCTGGAATAAGTGTCAAGAGGGAATAGGAACAACCATATATCACTGAGAATGAGTGGTACTGTGATTTCAGATTTTACTGCCAGCGTAGCACACTGGCCGATCTCATTGTTAATGAAGAAAAGCAAAAAGGGTGTTTACATGAGGAAACGAAGCATGACAGTCATGACCTCTGAAAAGCAGAATATATTTTCTAATCTTTGGCTACAGAGAAGATGGGGGCTCCCTTTTTACAAGGAGTCACATGGAAAAGACACGGGGTAATGGGTGCAAGTTACTCCTGGGGACATTCTGATCGGACACAAAAAGAAATTTTTTCACAGTGAGAACGATCAGCAACTGGAATAATCTCCCCAGGAAGGTGGTCGATTCCCCAACATTGGACATTTTTAAAATTCAGCCGAAGGGGGTGCTGGGGCATCTGATCTGAACAGTGCTTTTTTTTCTGTCAGACCTCTTGCACGAAAGGTTGCACCAGATGATCCTTGAGGTCCCTTCCTACCCGGCAGTCTATGATTCTCTTGTTCTGTGATCTTTAGAAAGAGAACGGTATCTTTGGGTGCTGTATTTTTGCTTGAATATACATTTTACCAACGACCATATGATTTGTAAATCTGGTTTAGTTCTTCTGAGAAATCTCATGGATCAGGAATGTTCTTTTAATCTCAATTTTTTTGCTTGGTCCCCAAATTAAATGCAATTCAAACTTCTCTATCAATACGGATTCAAAATAAAAATTTCCACTTAGAGGTATCTGTAAGTAGGAAATGTGTGCCTGTTGACACAAGAGCAAATTACATGAATGAATCTGCAGACCTCAAGAGAGAAAAGGAAAATGATACCGTAACAGCCACCCGTCTGGTACTGATTTCATCATCTTTCGACCCAAATGTTTTTCTTCAGCTTTCTTTTTTAGCTTTCTTCTGGTGACATATTACAAGAACCTGGATACCTTGCACTCAGGGAAAGCTCTTTTTGTGCGCATGAACTCAAAGGAGTACCAAGAAAAGCTTTTTTTGTGTGTGTGAACTGAAAGGAATACCATATGTAAAGTACTTATAGCAACATTATATACAAAAGTGCTAATGGAACAGATATCGCAAAGCTGAGAAATGCAAGCACATATTGAGGTTCACAAAAAAAGAACATGGTAAACCACTAATGATCTGGTAATTTCATAGGTCTTACTCAAGTTCGGTGTAACATTAAGGAGAATACAATTATTACTCAGCTCTCATGCTTTCAGTCATGGTACCCCTGAAGGGTGAGCTAGGGTAAATCAAACAAAAAACGTACCACCATCATAAAGTGACTGGTTACTGTAACATCTGATTGCAAATTAAAAAAAAAGACTATTTGGGGTCTGGGACATGTTGGGTCTGTGTTCTCTAGCTCTTACTATCCTCAGATTGCTGTAGATCTTTCCTATTTCTCCTTCTGCTCCCATTCTGGTGCTTTTCTGTTTTACACTCGCTCTCGCTTGTTTTTAATCCATCACAGTCTGCCCTAGCCTCCTTCCACCCGCCGCTCTAACGTAACACTGTTTTCTCCACCCCCTTCTGTCATTTTCTTTGAAGAAAAATCGAGTCTCACCCCCAGCACAAGAGAGGAAAGAGGTGAAAAGACACATGTTCTCTACCAGGAGAAACAGATTTGTGAAACGGTCTGATAAAAATCAGCATCTATCTCATATGTGCTGACTACCAAATATTTGTAAGTGACTCGTTTCCCAGCAACAATACATCCTGGCAAGCAATGATGAATTCTTTTCTTTTCATGATTCGATACAAATTTTTAGTACCTCAAATGAAGCTGCTCATTCTTCATATTAAAATATAGAGTAGAGGTAGAATAAAGTAGAGCAATATTTAGAGAAGGGGAGGATGATTCATTTTGCCCTGATTACAAATAAAACACTGTAGGGTTTGTTAAAATCTGATGTGGATATCATTACTCCTTAAAATTTACTACCCCAGATTCCCTGTTTCTACTAACACAATGCAGCTGAACTGAAGGGTAACACCTATTAAATTGTCTGACAAACTCCTGCGTTCAACTGCAAATTTCTGGCCCACCTGAAACCTAGGCCTGGGTTTAAGCTGGATCTAGGCACAGCTGACAGCTTTGTGAATGTATGTTCTTAAACCTATGCCTGTGCATACTCAACGAGCAGATCCCTCGGTCATTTCAAATTCCACTTCCAAGCAAAGAGTTTCAACTCTTTTATTCTTAGAAGGGGAAAGAAGACCCTCAAGACCACGGCTCCCCAAGCACCGCGTTCCAACTACTCAGCCCAATAACTCACAGATGAGAATCTCCCTTCCCATCATGGCAGCCTGAGCAACTGAGAGTAAAAATTTGTGACCTGTCTCCCAGTTAAGGAAGGAGGTGAAAAAGGGAGACAAAGAGACAGTGGTGGAGGCAGGGAGGGAGTGAGGGAAGGTCTAACAACAAGCAGAGATCCAGGCTGATGTGGATAACGGCAAAACCAGCATCTCCTTTTTCGGTGTTTGCAGCCCCAGGGAGGCCAATTCCGAGAGGATCGTATTGTTCAAACAATGGATTGATCGGTATGTTCATGGGCTGCGAACAGGCCAGCTTGCGGTAGAGAGGGGGGCAGTGGGGGAAAAAACAAGAGATTTGGAGCGGTAGGGAACCGGGAGGGAGGCCAGCCAGGCATACTCTGCGCCATCAGCCCTGACATGTGGCCATGACTGCTTGAAGAGTAAAAATGTGGGGGAAGAGAAGTTAAGTAAGGCCATGCCAGAAGAATTAGCTCAGCTAAGATCTGACATGGGGAAGAAAAACGATTTTGAGGCAGAAGACAGAGTGTCTGGGCAGGAGCCATTGGAATGGAGAGGAGCGCAGGCTAAACACCATGGAAAAACAGATTGTACGCATCTCAGCCTGGGTGACCCCAAAACCGATGAACATGTCTGGTTTTGATCTCCCTCACTTCCTTTTAAAGCTAATCAGGATTATTATTTTTTTTTTAATAATTCTTAGCCTTAATAATAACCATAATGCAAAGCTTAAACACATTAACTTAAAGCTTTACTGCTAGGTCCCTCTCATTTAAGAGCCTGTGCTCTGCTGAAAAACTTTTAAGGTTAAGAAGTAATGGGATGGATGTCAAGGAAAAAACAACTCCACATTTGACTCCTAGACCTACAGCAAGCTACGGGGAAGAAATTTGCTTCCTATAAAGACTTGTATCAACATTAAGTTTTGTGGCATTTTAGAGGTCAAACATAAAAAGCCTACTTTAGAATCTAGGTTACTGTGGATTTACACAAATAAATGTTTTATTTTCCAAGGCTACATCAGGCAAACACTGCAAAGTGTATCTGCAGGGCACCCATCGTCTTTGAGGACCTGACGCCTGCATCATATGGGTATCATGGTAGATGACTTTGAACTAGCTGCATTTCTTGGTCACTACCAAATCAAAATGGACATTCTGGAGAGATGAAAAAAGATAACACACCTTTGTATAAATGAAGCAGAAAATTGGTTAATGGGCAGGGCTCTTTCTTTCGAAATGCAGGACCACACACATGAAAGTCGTCCAGGCTATAACTTCTTACAAAAAAGCACTGGCAACAGCAGTGAGATATTTAAACATTTATTAAACCACTTCACAGCAAATAGTAACACATCAAGTGTTACCTTCACTTGTTGTAGCAGTTTCGTTCTAAGAGGGAAAACACTATCCAAACGTTTTTTTAAGTCTTTGAGATATTAATTTAGTTACTATCTAGGATATAAATTTCTCCAGGGCTTCACTAACAGTTCCTTTACTTTGTACAAACATCAGGACACAATATTTTCAAATACGTAAATACTGAAATTAATAAAGAAATTTCTGATTGTGGAACTAACAGTGTTTCATAAGTGAAGCATTGTGCACGTCCTCCAGTCTGTTGGGCTCTCAGGAAAAAAGCAGAAGACATACCGGTAGTGCAAGTTTGTTAAATTCGTGGAGGGCTCAGATTTCATAAAATATTTATTAAAGTACGTCACAAATTTGGGAGAAGTAGGGTTGGTGCATTCAAGTTTATTTTAAAAAAATAAAGGAAAAATGGAAAAATACAGGCTTAGAGCCTTTTCCTCTTTTTCATCTTCTTGCAGAAGATAAACAGCTATCTCTCAGGCTCTTTTCCCTCCATTCTCTTCACTTTGCTAAAAGCTTTGGCAAGACAATGTTGGTTTTTTTTCCCCCCTAATTAAACACTTTCACTTCTTACTCTCCCAACTCCCCACCTACTGTGAGAAAAAGTTCTCTGTAAACAGCAGCATAGGGTATAAACAGGAGATATTTTCACATATGTTGTAACTGAAATGACATTTATTTTAACAACAAAAAAAACCCTTTAAAATATTACAGTTTATTTTAATATTTGCATTAGAAAAATTGTTTTGTGCACCCAGTGGTTTTTCTAATCAAGTTGGTCAGCCTTTTTTGTTCACATGAAAACTCAATAATTTCCTTCCTTTCCCTTCCCTCTTTTCTCCTCTTTCTAAAAAAATATGGCTACACAATATGAAGTGTAAATAAAATCTCCTATACAGACACAGAAGAATGACAGAAAGAAAATCTGTGGCCACCTACCTGGTGTACAGAATAAGACAAACTATTTCCTGAATTTGAAATTAATAAACTCCACTGACTTTTGTTTGCCACTGACGATACCACTGAGCACTGATTTCAGATCACCACAAAATCTTCTCAAAAAGGAGAGTGCATGTTTTGCAGAGGGAAATGTGTCCATTGTGGGGAGGGAAGGGAGGCTGAAGAAGCTGAAGGGAACAGTAGATGCCACTTGACTGTGCCTGTTTTCCCCTTTCTTTCTCTCTGGTTTTGTGTTTTGGGTTTTTGGGTCTTGTTTTTTTTGTTTGTTTGTTTGTTTTTTAGCACTGGTATATAGTATGTGAGGTTTATTTTGAGCTTTTGGACAGGTGGGCAGGAATCAGTGCATCCAGTGCCTCAGACCATGGTGTGTGTCCTGTACTGCTTATTTTTGCAGGACAAGGACCTTACCCCTTGTGCTCCATCTCCTCCTTCCTTTTTGCAAAGGCACATGAAGACAAAGTGGGGAAGGACATTGTTGTAGCAGCAGGATAGGACTGGGTGAATATCCTCTTCTGAGGTACCCAGGACCTACGGCACAGCCAGGGCAAGCGTTAGGTGAGGATGTAAACTGCTGGGGGCTGGGGGAAAAGAGAATGGGAAAAGCAAACAATGGGCTGGTGGGAAGAGGAGCCCATGAAGTGCCTGAGAACCCAACAGCCCTGAGCCCCACTTCTCAAGTTGGAAAATACCTGTCAAATGCAAAGCAAAATAACCGCATTTCTTACATACAAAATAACAAATTTCACTCGTTTATTATTTCACAAATTCAGTGTTATAACCCAAGAACACAACCCAAAGATTCAACACTACCCATAACCAAGAATCCACACCAGTGAAGTCAGGAATTAGTGTTACAGCATTATATGCACATAGTGCAGTGTTACACATAGCATAGGTACCAGGAGTCTGAACAGATAACATGTTGCCAATTCTTCCAAAAACTTGTGTTTCTTGTCTTAATGCCTAGCTTTTTTGGTGTAAGTATTAAGATCTAAAAGTTCATAGTCAACTAAAAAATAGAAAAATTAACCACAAAACTTTATGAAGGTTTTTTTTTTACAAGAAAAGACAAAAAAAAGAACAAAGAAAAGGCAAAAATATCATTAACTGTCTGCAGTAGATTTTCTTTTATCATCCCTTGTGTTACTTGCTGCAACCAATGTTAAAGTGAGCAGTAAACTAACCACTTTATTCCTCCTGTAGGCAGAGAGGTTTGGGGGTTTCCTTAGCTTTTCCTTTTTTAAAAAAGTCAATTCTTGGCCAACATTAATAAGCAAGCTTGAATATCAAGTCACTATTCTATACTCTCAAACTGCTCACTCACTGTCCACCGGGAGGAAGAAGTTTCCAACCAAATTTAAATAACAAATTTGTGGAATCTGTGATCAGGTGAAAAAATGTGCATAGATAATTCAGTGTGAAACATTCATTTAGGTTTCCTGGGAAAGGTATTTATGAGCTACTCTATCACTAGCAGTAAAAGAAATACACAGAAGTGGAGATATTACAATTTTGAGAAGTACTCAGAAAAGTGTATTTGGGATTACATGCGCATTTCAACACCAGTTTCCATGCTTTGTTCAGCAGAATACTGGTGCACAGATGTTAAATAGATATTCTGGTTTGGGGCTGAGAGCCCAAGACTGTGTTCTTCCAACTAATTGCTTTAATTTTACAATTAGAGCACAATGCTCTTTCCTCCCCCTTCCAAACGCTCCCTCTCCCCCCTCACTATTCCCATAAGTAAATCCTACATACTTCGCTCCATCACATCCTGTCCTCTAACCCACTCTCATGCTCCCTTTCCTTCTGTCAGGCAAATAATTTTTTGTTTTGCTTTGTTTTAAAGAGAGGAGATGCTTGAAGGAGACAAACACACAATCTCTTTTTTTTCACCAGAGTTCGGATCCCACTGAATTGACCTTACCAAGGTACAAGTACACATTTCTGCATTTTTCAGGGGAAGAACAGGAAGATTTTAAGGGGGGAGAAGGAAAGAGTAGAGAAAAAAGTTAAGTTTTGATCCTATTATGGAACGCACAACACAGCAGTGTGATGAAACTTTCTGGTCACCTAACTATACTGTACAGGAACAGACCAAAAGGGATAAAAATATAGCTCTGTGTTCCTCTACATATAACAAACACAAATTTGTTACAAGCAGTCACTCCCACAGTGTGCCAAAATGAAGTTGTTTCCCACCAGATGATAGCCTAGGTTCGACAGGGCCAGCTTTTCACAAGGCAATTTGTGAAAAAAAAACCAAAACAACAAAACAATGGAATTTTTGCTATCAAGCAACCAGATCCCCAGAAATCACCTAAAAACTGGCTCGCAGCAGGGTAATAAACTCATCTCGCTGTTAAAAACAAACTATTTTTGCCAATAGTTCTCCTTGTGCCTGACCAGGGGTTTTTAATTATGGACATTGATGGCTCATTTCAAAAAGTTCCTCTACAACTTTGACAACTGGAGTTTCCACTCTGTTGATACGAAGCTGACTTTTTTTGAAGGTAATGTAAGTACTGTGTAATACATTAAGATAGATTTGACTCTTTAATATTTATAAGATTAGCATTTATATTAGACCATAATGAGCTCCAATTAGTATCATTCCAATCTAACCTAAGGTCTATAACCCAATTTTCTTACATTTCAGACATCATCTTCAGAAGTAAGATGGAAAAGAATTGATTGATTCATGACAACATCTTCTAGGGTCTACTGGGAAGAAGAATTGCTTCAATGATTGATCAGCATTTTTTCATCTGTCGCTTGAGGTATCTTATATGAAAAATATCTTGTAAAGCTAAGAATTCACTGATAATAGCAAGTATTTAGAAATTAACTTTTTTTTTTTTACTTGTTCAAAATCTAAACATTTCCCTTGCTTGTCAAATAAATCTTTAATTAAATTGATTTCCCTTGTTGCATCCTTTTCACAGGTAGATTGTTAAATCACTTGAAACCTCAAGGTGTTGCCAGGCTGGCATCTAAATAAATTTATCCTGTATAACCCCTGCTGACACTCTGCATTCTGCTCTAATCAGCAATGCTGTGACTGATCAGAAAGCTCCCTTTGTAAGATTTTCAGCTCGCATATCCAGCAACCCACCATCTTTTAATTGAGCATAGTGCATCTATTGAGAAGTGTGAGGTGAAGGAAACATCTCAGCCAGGCTGGAGAGCAGCTGCTGGACACAGAGAGGTTGTGCTTTATGGAAAAGACGTGGGCAATGTGTGCTGCAGGCGGGGGGATGGAAAGTAAAAAGAAAAAAGGGATATTAACCTCACAGAGATGCCAGAAGGATGAGCTCCCTCTAACTTCAGGAATCAGTAGGCAGCCGAAGATAAACTTGTGAGGATAATTATAAACTATGTTATAAGTTTTCACAAGAATCATTTTTGCTTTACGCATTTCAGTCAAAATAAGGCTACTTTTTTGGAAGTGTTTCAGCAGAAGACAGTCCTAAATCAGATGCGGCATGGGAATTGCTGTGAGAATTAAAAGCACAGGAGGTGTCGGCAGTTGACACATTTGACCAGCGATGATGCAGTAAGATGATGCTGGATAAAGATGGAGCTGTGAGAGGACAGTGCGTTGTGTGCAAAATCCCACACCTCGGTCACCTGGCCTCTGCAGCATCTCCTTGACAGGAGCAAGCCCAACAACATATCCTATTTTTTCTTCTGAAGAATCACACAGAAACGATTACTTCCACGTAAAAAAGAATAAAAATATTGTCCCTAGCATTCAACCTACACAAACCACAAGTGAAGTACCTGTTCATAACACAGGTTAGTGTGCGTGTGCATATACCATTCAATTTACACATATCTTACCAAGCAGTTTCCTATCTCTGTTTAGCCAGTACAGATCCCCGGTAGCACACACTAATCCGTGAACAATCCTATGCTTTCGTACATGTTCCCCATTTTGGATTTTACTGTATGTAAGTCTTTGTAAACACAAATAAAATAAATAAAAACCCTGTTCTTAGAAACCCTATGAACAGAGGCTGCTCTGCTCATAGAAATGCTACAATAGATACCAATAGTTGATGGAAACAAAGATCAAAATTGCATTCAAAATGTTACCCTTACTCCCCGTTACCTTGGCCTCTATTCTCTAGAGACATATTCTCTAGCACTTAACTCACCAGGAAAGACTGTTGCACTGAAATGCACAACACGAGCCCACCACACTGCACTCCACAGCTTTTCTGTCTCCTGCGGCGCTGTCCCTCTCTTGTCACACACACAGAATGTTAGAGGTTGGAAGGGACCTCGAATGATCATCTAGCCCAACCCCCCCTGCCAAGGCAGGGCCACCTGGAGCACATCACTCAGGAACGTGTCCAGTTGAGTTTTGAATGTCTCCAGAGAAGGAGACTCCACAACCTCTCTGGGCAGCCTGTTCCAGTGCTCTGTCACCCTCACGGTGAAAAAGTTTGTCCTTATATTAACCCGGAACCTCCTGTGCTCCAGTTTGCACCCGTTGCCCCTTGTCCTATCACTTAATGGTACCAAGAAGAGCCTGGCTCCATCTTCCCGACACTCACCCTTAACATATTTATAAACATTGATGAGGTCACCCCTCAGCCTCCTCTTCTCCAAGCTAAAGAGACCCAGCTCCCTCAGCCTTTCCTCAGAAGGGAGATGTTCCACTCCCTTGATCATCTTAGTGGCTCTGCGCTGGACTCTCTCTAGCAATTCCCTGTCCTTCTTGTCCCTCAGTCTGAAGTTAGAAGGCTAAGACCCTCTTTCAAAGCCTATTTCCAGCCGGCAAATAGGCTGGATAGATATGTTTAATTTCAATTTATCTCATAACTTATTATTTGTATTCTTGCTTTCCAGTAAAAATAAATTAAAAAAAAATCTGTCCCACGTGCCATGTGAGTTCTAACAAATCATTACCCTCTTCTAGTAACTTCAGTTTTCAATTCCATGTTATCAAATACCCCTGAACAAGTATTCAAGTCAGCTCATAGCCAGTAGTCCGTCAGTGCTGAATGAACGTTACCCACCTTCCTTCATGCTTCTGTTTTCTCATTATCTGCAGCAGACATTAAATGGAAGTATTTGGAAAACAATAATACTTTGTTCTTTTGTTTCATGAAGTAATCTCAGTGATCTCTACTGTCTTGCAGCTCTTTCCCTTTCAAGCAAAATCTAGTAACTCTCCAGTTCAACTGGCAGTGCATCTTCTTTTCTACTTCAACTTTATGTTTTTCTCTATGACCAGAAATTGTAAAATAAACTTGACTCAACATGTCATGCACCATAGGAAAGTTATGCCAGGATACCAGTGAAGGTGCTGAAACAGAGGTTCTTTCTAGATAGGCTGCATAATTGAAGAAAATTGTTTTATGTAAACGTTCCACACTACAGAATTATGCACATACTCATCCACTGAAATCTTCCATTATACAGAACCGTAGACTGGTTTGGGTTGGAAGACACCTTTAAAGGCCATCTAGTCCAACCTCCCAGCATTGAGCAGGGACATCATCAACTAGATCAGGTTGCTGAGAGCCCCATCCAACCTGACCTTTAATGTTTCCAGAGATGGGGGGCCACCTCTCTGGGCAATCTGGTCCAGTGTTTCACCACCCTGATATGACCCACCAGCTTTCAGGAAAGTGAGTTCTTTCAATACATCAAAATGTGCTACACAAGTTCTTGCACTCTTGCAACTGAAAATCAACACAGTAATGAGAAAAAGTGTTGCTAATAACAGAATAAAAAACTGTCTAAACTACAGGGTAAAAAAGAAAATCTGTCAAGACTGGAAATTAATATTTGAAGTATAAGAAATGAAATGAAACCTTTAATGTCCACGGGAAATATGACTAAACACAACACATGCAGCATACTTAAATTCAAGGTGACATTGTTATCGGACGTTGGAATTGTTTAGAAGACACTGATTTACAGTGGCTAAAAAGCTTGGGATTCCAGTTGTCCCTTCAGTTACATACTTCCTTCCCTGTCCTAAACTGATAAAGGTACCTTAAGCTGGCAGTTTTCAGGTGACATTACAATGAGAAACCAGAATAATGAAAAAGTCTAATAACTGAGTTAGAAAGAATCTTGCAGCCAAACCCTGTATCAGCTTCCAATGTTACAGTCACCAACGTGGAAAACATCTCAAGAGTAAGGGGTTAGTTCTGTACTATTTCCTTTATGACTACACTCTGGTTGTTTTAAAATAAAAAATCTATTTATTTGCCCTACCACTTTCTGCATCATCCGTGTTGATTACCAGTGTTGGTTTGTGGCAGTTAAAACAGTGCAACCGATGAATTTGACTACTCATTTTTATATTGACTGTACAGCGCTGGTGGGAGAAAAGAGGTAGCTAACCAAAAACTCAAAAGTTACGCGTGCAGACAGAGAACCTGTCCTGACATCATCCTTCCAGTGATGTTTGTAATTCCTCTAGCCATTCATTGCAAGCATGCTTGTCACCATCACGTCTATGGGCTCTTTCAGAGCTCCTCTTGGTTTCCCTGGGATGTAGCAACAACCAAAAGTACTTTAATCCATCTGCATGCAGTAATAGTGTTGTGACCTTTATTCTTTATGGCAGACCTCAAAGTTAACTATGCATTTGTGACCAGGAGCTTCAATTGCAGCTGAGGGCTCTGCAGGAATTGCTCTTAGAGAGCTCTGGTAAGACTGAGTGCGGAATATACCTGTCAGTGATGTGATAGATTTGATACCAGAGGTCCACAGAGGCATTAAGTTTCTTTCTGTCTACAATACTAAAAGAAGGGTGAGAGGGTAGGACTTAATTACAGCTATTCTCTGTGTCAATGGTTAATGCATTTTTTTAGCTGTTTCAATTAGAAAGTTTTTTGCTTTTCAATTTTTCTTTTTTCCTAGGATTTCCAATAGCAGATTTTTTTTATAAAAACGCAAATAGCTGAAACAGACATGAGCTATTTAAATACAATAAATGGGACTGTTTTTTTTTTGTTCAAGCAGGTTTCCTTCCAATAGAAAAGACAACTGCCATGCTAAGCAAAAATACTTTTCAGAAAACTACATCCATTTTCCCACTTGAAGAAAAATGCTTATGGCTAAGTCACTATTTATGAGCCAATATATTTTCAAAAATGAGTACATCTAATTTAAGAAAGGTCTTTGGGATCTGCTTTGAAAACTACTACACAGTAACTTACATGACTTGTACATCTCTTGGGATCATAAACTCAGCTTATAGGTACAGAGAACAGCTGTGATTTGATCATGGATTTTGCTTAAAAATAAAATATTTGCTAGAGGTACAATCACTTATTGGTATTTTAAATAAACCGGCAGTTTTCCCTATTTCCTAAAGACCCTTTGGGGTATTTTGTCCAGAGGAACTTTTCCCAGAGGCTTTTATCATGTCTAGAAAGGGAACTTATTCACAGAGCATTATTTATGATTTGTCTTCAAGGTATATTTTATTTTTTGGACAACATCTTCTGTGGAAAAACAAATAGTTCAAGACAGAATACTTTAAGCTTCAAAACTGCCTAAATTTCCCCATGCCTCACAACAAATAAGCCAGCCTCATGTCGTTTGCTGTACATATTTTGAAATATTCAGCAATGATCTGGTCTATGAACTAGGTCAGTGAACACTGGGCATTAGTGACTGACACCACACACAATGCTTTTGCACCATATTCTGTGAAAGCCAGGACATCTTTGCATGTCAGGCACTTGCCTGTAAAACCAAATCTGAGGAGAGCTGACATGAATTCGGCAAGTAAATGGAAAGTTGTTGGCTGTTTTTTGCACGAGGGTCGGGATTTCTCTCCACCTGCTACTGGGCCACTTATCAGTGTGGGTCAGTAGATACACTCCTGAAAGCTGAGATTTTATCACTCAGTGCATTCCACCATGCATCCAGAGCCCTGAAATCCCTTCTTTTATCACTTCAAAGACTAAACCATGTATTCAGAGGAAAATCACTTGCTTTCTGCACCTTAAATCCCCAATCAACATCAGCTGGAGCTACACGGTTATTCCTGAGATGCTCTTCTGGATTTTTTTCCCAGGGACATTTAACTAAAAGGATATATAGCTATTGAGCTGTTCCAGAATTTGAGCAACAGCAATAGCCTACAAAATGAAAGCTTATCACAGCAGCTGGGAAGAGATGGAAGAAAATGGAGACCCTGGAGAGGATCAGCTGTGGTTCCAAATTTCTTGCAGGTGTACAGTGATTACCTAGCAGATCACTCACACCATCATGTTCTGCAGAGAAAAAAGGCACTCACTGAATCATGTGTTGAAGGCCAAACTCTTCAATGTAATTCTGACTGCAAAAGGAGGGAGAAATTTGTCTACCATTTTAGCATACCTGGTTTTATATCACTGAAAGCACAACTGGGAATAACGTGTCCATCCAAATGGCTTGTTTGGAGCTGACAGCAATCTAATCACTGTCTTATTTAGGTTGATAGATTAAGGGGAACAACAGGCAGTTTAATCAACTCTAATCTTTTCCAGCCCAGAAGCTGTATTGCAGCTAGTGGTGTAATTGGGGATATTCGTGCTGTGTAATGACTGTGCATAAGGCATTCAGTTACCACATTGGAAGCTGCAGGTACACCTGACTAAGCACCTTCAAACACCTAATTTAGTGTAAAGTTCTGCATCACCGGATTAAAAAATAAACAAAATCTCTATAGAAGCAAGATTAAAGGTCTTTTCAATGTATGTGTTTTTTGAAAGTAAAAGACAGAGTGGTCTGTTTTCAGTTTCCATCACTAAAAGGGCGGCACTTCAAGCTCATTTTCTCAGTTTTGATTGGCTCCTATCTTGCATAATGCTTTTGTTCCTTGATGAACAGGCAGAGATTTCAGGAACAAATGATCCTATGTGATGGATTTAAAATGCGTTTTTCTCTGTATAATATTGTACGCAGTTTAATAATTCAAATGTTAGCACTGGGAGAAATCATCCCAAAGTGATCCTACTTGAAAACTTTCATGTTGTGATCTCATTCTATATGTTTCTATGAACCCCTTTTGCCTATAAGTATGGCAAAAGACGACATAGACAAGAGGATTATTGAAGTTGGCAATTAAAGTGTATTTCTGGGGGGAGTGTTTTAACCTGTTCAAGCAGGAGTGTACTTTGCTGTTGCATTTAGTTCAGTTTAGTTCTTGACTATTGTGATTGATGATCAAATAGGTACATAATTTTTAATTTCAATTTTATTATTCCAATTAGATTTTCACTATGAAGGGTATAGTATAAGGATAGTGAAACCAGCTTGCTAAGGTAAAACTGGTGTTCAGGAGGAAAGATTCAAGCACAAGAGCTGACAAAATAGCTGCAACAAATCATTTATTGTGAGAAGTCATGAGAATTATTTTACCAATTGTCAGCTAAACATGAGGCATTTTCATCTTAACTTGGAAATAGCAGTCTCCATTGAGAAACCCCAGCAGCTGAAATCCTGCTATTCACAAGAAAATAATAAGAAAAAAAACCCTTACTAGACAATATTACTTTGTATTATCTACCAAACCCTGTGCATGAGCTCTTCCCTTGAATATCCCCACTTTGTTTCACACTGATGTATTTAATGGCCTCATTTGTGTATTGGTTCACATTTTCATTATATTTTGCCATTTAGCATTCTCCATGATTGTGTTTCATTGAACAGATGCACTACAGTTTCTCTGCAGCAAATTCTATGATCCATAATTAGATGTCAATATGTTTTCTTGTAATGCTATTGTGAATTAAACACATTTTTAGTTACACGGACATTAATTAAAATCATATGCTGAATTGTTACATCTTTTCAAGCCGGTTGGAGAAAATATTTCTGGTTTACTTGAGTGCTGTAGAGCATTCCATTTTATTTCTTCATTAGTTGTTGTAGAGGAAGAAGCTACTCCCATTCCACCCCAAATGACGCAATATTAACGTTTATAACAAGATCAGTCCTGTCCTGCAATGAATGGATCTAAACGGTAAAGAATGTCTTCAGTCATATGGAATTAAATGGGAGATGAGGAGTCCCTTTCTCTAGGAACTGAGATGTACATTTATTAAACACCACAGAGAGAAGGTAAGGCCCAGAGCTTACCTTTATTCCAATCCTATCCAGGGGCGTGCTGGAGAATAAACGTATCACAGTAGGAAAAAGTGACCTTAAGTCAAGGAGGAACCAGGTCTGCAGTCCCAACCAAAGCACCTACGTGCAAAGTTTAGAAACCTGACTGCTGTTAACAGATAGGAGGAACAGAGGGAACAAGAGTAGTACCAAGATCTTGCATAATCATTGACATGTTTTATATACTAAATGATGTAACTCTTTTCCTTTTTCTTTTTTTTTTTTTCTCCTGTAGGGAAATCAGTTTTGATGGGCAGGAGCTAAGAATTTTCTTTAAAAAAAAATCTGTAGCAGTAAGTTTTGGAGGAGGTTTCAAGCAGGTCCCAACAGAATGAATGGCATAAGGCTGGCATAAGATGTGTGAAATAACTGTAAACAGCTAGTGGGATGTGAGCTAGTGAGGAAAAGAGCAAAGAACAGCTTAAAATAATAAGGCAAGCCAGTGAGAACCAATATTCTTCCCCATTATTGTAGGTGGCACGTCCTTCCAAAAACACCCTTTTGGTTAGTATAACATTTATTTCTACTTCCTACTCACTGAGGGCAAGTTTGCCTCCACTTCGCAGTTGCTGAAGTTTCCAAGACAGAAAAGATGCGATTCAGAAGAGTAAAAGCAAGATGAAGGGAAGTTGGAGTTCAGCCTCTCCTCTGCTTGGTGGAGGTTCACTCAGTGGAATATATGACTGTGGACTGAAGAGGGGCAGAGACAAGCAGAAGAGGTGCCCACTTTAAAAAATACAAACAAACAACAAAAAAACCCACCACCCCCAACCCAAAAACAAACAAAAAACCCTAGATAGATCCCTTATTTTAATGCCCCATGTAAGGCAAAGCAAGGTTGAACTGTTCAAAGAGAGGGTTGTGTGTTGCCCCCTTTTTTTCCCTCCTGCTGTGGCACATCCCCTTTTGCCCAGTCCCCCTCTTTGGAGAGTTTAGTTACAGGTGTGAGTTTGCTCCAAGAAGAAACAATGACCTCGATAAGAGCCAAATTCTGCTTCTTCTAACAATTGTGTCATGCAGCACCATACAAGCATGTACGGCAGTATCTCAGTAGCTTTCAAAGGACAGGCTAAGGATTTGATTAGGAAAGCGCAGGAGAACATACCAGGGGGAAAAAAAAGAGAGATTAATCCAAGACACTAAATGAGCTTCTGTCATCTGTGGAAATGTAAAGCTGCCTTATGACACTTTCAAACCCCACAGGTGTTTTGCCTCAGCAGGAATCCATTGCTAAGTTGGGTACTAAAGCAGTTTTTCTGCAGCTTTCCTCATTATGTCCTCCCTCAACCCCCTCCGTATGCAGCTGTATGAGGAAGACTATAACTAGAGTTTGTGGGGATGCTTCTTCAGCATTTTCCAGAAGATGCTAATTGATTAGAATTTGAATGTTTATATGATGGGTAATTGCAAAATGAGACATTCAGAAGGAGAAATGGGAAAATTTTTCTTTATCTGATTTCATTGTTATTTTTGTGAAAAGTTCAAATTTTTAGCTTTCAGAAGATACAGAGAGACTTATATAAAAACAAAGACCCTTATAAATGACTGCCTTTTCCCAAGTTTCCAGCTTGTGAAAGTTAGAGAGACTGCAATTTCTCCTCCTGACTTAGCTCTATTTTCAGTGAGAGCACATGCGGTTCTAATGAGTGCCATTAGGTCCGTGACAAATTTTCTGAGTATCAAACCTACTTATGGTAAAGCACAGACTTCACAAAATTAAAAATAGTGTATTGAGTTCTTAAGAGATTGAAAGGCAAACATTCTGAACTGTGAATAAGTCAATTTTTTAAAACCTGTAAGAAATCTCAAATTTAGAGAGGAGCTCAATTTGCATGCAAGATTTACTGTAAATTTTGAACACAAATGTCATTGAAATGCTCGCAGCATTAGGTTATACAAAAGACAAGCTCTGACTGAAGATTCTCTACTATTTGTAAGTATCACATAGGCAAATAGCTAGAGCAGTTATGAGTACGAGTTTAAAGTCTATAGATCAAGGCTTGGATTCTCTGAACACATCAAAAGTCTCATAGCAGCTCCCAAGGTTCTGCTGATTAACCCAGTAGGATATTAATTAAGGAAACATCTGCCATCCATACTCAGCATTCTCTTTCACCAATTAGGAGAGATCTGGGTAATTCAGACTTCTGAAGCAGGGTGGTGTTTTTTTTTTTCCCAAAGAATTGAGGCTACACAGCACTGACTGAAATAAGCCAGTTTACTACTAAAACAGACTGTAATATCTACTTAAAGTAGCAGAACTGAAGGAAAAAGAAGATTATAATTTTAAAAATAGTTCAAGGTACCTGACCCACTTTTGTGTAGCTGCTGGATTCTCTGGCAGGCACGTTCCTCTGCTGTGTCCTGGAAGAACAAGGGGTTAGACAGTCCCTTCCCAGAGAAAATATTCTGAAGTAAAGCAAAACAACAAAAAAGTGAAGTAGAGCTCCACAAAAAATACCAGTTAAGGAGAACAGGATTATTATTTTTTAAAGTAGCATACGAAGCCAAGGTTAGAAATATGCTAATTATTTTCCTTGGACTATATCTGCTTTCTTATGGTCCTCTGGTACTTTGTAACACTGATGGTGGCAGTTGTACAACTATAGTCAAATGTACAGTGCTGCTTCTCTGGTGCCTACTTTACAGAGATTTACATATTTTTACATAAATGTACAGCAGAGCATATCAGGTTACCAGCAGATCTTTCTTATCCATCTTTCCAGTGAATGGGCCTCTCCAGTTCTCCCCCTTCCATCTTGACTGCTCTAATCAAGGCCAGGTAAACACTGAAGTCAAAGCTAAAAGAGATCCATTACTCTCCCAAAGTTATCCCTAGTCCACTGCTTTGAAAACATCACCTTCCTTGCAGTCCACTTCGTTCCCTCTTCTTCAACCTGCTGTGATCTTCAGCTTGCACTCCAACCATGTTCCATTTACCACTCCTTGTACTCTACCAAGATGTCAACAACTCCAGCCAACCAGTGACTGACACTTCCTTCGTGCTTCCAGTCTTGCTTCCCATGAGAATATGGGCTTGTCTGAAAACACAAAGAGCCGCTTCATTTTCCTGTTTCAAAACTAACCTTAAAAAAATCTCCTCTGCCATGATGCTTTAAAAAAATTGTCCGCGGTTAAGCAGCTGGTGTGCCAAGACCACTGCCTACTGTGCCAGTCAATTTCCTCTTAACAGTCCCCATGCAGGACCAGCCATCTGTTTCTTGTTTTATCATTTGATTGCAATCTTTTGGGGATGGGTTTATTTCTGTACATTTAGTACCAGCCAGACTGGGGTCCATGAACCCAGGCAGCCCCATTCAGCAGTGTATAAATACGTAATATGGCCCTTCATACTGCAATTGCGGGGATTTGGTTTATTTTTCTTTTGCCATTGAAATGGGAAGCAATCCACGATTTTTCATTTAGTGTTTGTTGTGGGTTTTCTTAATTCAATAAACACATAGACAAAGTAATTTTGAAAAAAGTTGTTGTTTCTAGAGGTAGGCCATGCAACACCATTTAAGAATATAACTTATTGCTGAATGTCATATATCTGCACTCAACCTTTCTCTGCCCCATTAAAACACTGAATCCCAAAGCAACACATGATGTACTAGGTTTTGGTGCTTAATTCTTAATTACCACTGAGACAGAATACATGTAGAACTGTGATTAGCTTTACGACAAAATAAGTGGAAATGTAGAAAAACTGGAGAAAATAATAAAAAATGGGAGTCTTGCAAAACTTACCTCAAGTTTTCCTAATGCGCTGTCTAAAAGGGATTAACTTCAACAGTTGCTGTGCAGTAAGACCAGCTTTGAATCAGTGAAGGGTCTACAAACCAGAATCACAGAACTCATCTAGATCCTGACCTCTGGGTTGGTACCATCCAACTCATTGCTAAATGGCAGGTTGCATCAAATAGATGTCAAGTTTTTCCAAATTTGCAGACTTCGCAGTCACCAAAGAGGTGAGTATTTTGTCCCTGCAGATGTCTTTTCAAGCTTGTTTTAAAGAGCCCTTGTCATCCTGCTTTGCACGGTAAGAGCATGGCAGGTGGCGGATCATTTTGTCACTAGGCTTTCAGAATACAGTAGCAAAAGGTGGGAAAGGCAGTTTCAAATTTCCTTTTTGCCTGAGGAAGCTTGAATGAGTTTTCCCGTATGAGCTCTTTAACTATCCAGAAACAGGTTAGTCTGTGGAGAAGCTACACTAATTGCCTCTCCTGAAGTTACTGCATTACTTCTAAATAGCAGTACCTCCAACTCTACTCCTTTTTGCAGTAGACTTACATATATTATGTACCAGCCCTTACACTTTCCTGCCATTTATCCAAACTCCAGCGTATCATCACAGAGAAAGTGTGGAAATGCTTAATATAAACGTCAGAGGGGCTTAAACATATTAGTATTTCTCTGAACTGAGAAGTCTTGCTCAGTCCCAACCATAAGCAGAAGATGAGAAGCGCTTACAAAATTTCTCTTCTGAAAAAGCAGAATGGAAAGAAATTGAGTTTTAGAAGTTACACACTGAAGAGGTGGGTTTAATCATCAGAATTTTGGCCTGAGGGGAGGAATGGTGATTAATCACCTAATCACACTGTATCTAGTTATGCAGACAATATGCTCCCATTTCTCAAATGATCCTGTAGGAAAAAGTGACAGCATGGTGTATCTAGTATATAGAAACAACAAATGATAATTAAGTGATTTAAAAAAAAAAAAAAAGAAAAAAGGAAAGAAAAAGGTCTGTTAAGCCAATGTAGACAAAAAAGAGAGATGGAAAAAACCCACAACAGTGGTTAACCTGTCATTTTACGTTGCTGTCATGGTTGACTTATGAAATCCAATCGAAAAAGTATATAAAGAAAAAAAAATTTGTCCCTTGGTTATTTGCTAGTATTTTAGGTCACACTATGAAAGCTGCCTTAATTTATGAATTTTCAGAGGATTACTTCTCCCATATCTCTGTTCTTAATTTGACATTCACAATAAGGAGAGACTAATAAAACTAACCAGATCCACACTTGTACGAAATCACGTAACCTATCACACATCCGCACAGCAAACCTCCAAACACCAAGGGCACAGTCCTGCAGGCTTTTGCTCAAGAAAGTCTTATTTCTGTAAAGACAACCCTAGAATACCAGTGCGTGTTCTTTCACAAACACAGCACAGACAGCACTTCACATCTGGAGTACTCTGGAGCAGAAGCTTAAATATGCCAAATTATGTGGTGTTTTCTGTTGTAGAAAATGTCTGCTAGGGATTTATAGGGGAAAATGTTGCTTTGGCAAGGGTGATAAACATGTACTAATAATACTTTTACATCTCAAACATTCCTGTTTCTATGGGTAGATAGGGACCAACAAACTTATCCATTGGTGATCTGAAACAAAACATGAGCCCAGAGGTGAAACCCACTGTGCCAATAAATGATTTTTCCTATCCTGAATCCACAGGTTGCAGAATAAAGGAATTAAAACTATCACTCATTTTGGCTTGTTGCTAGTGTTGCCCTATGAAAGCAATGGCTGATGAGCAGCTGCATCATCCTGGTGCAAACTTAACGAATTTGCCCCAGCATAAAGACAGATCACTCCAGTTATTAAGGGAAAAGCTAAGTAGTCACTAGGAGAAGAGCTGATTATTCTACCATATTATACTATCCCCTCAAATGTCTTGATTTTGTTTGATTTTTCCCCATCAAGTGCCAGAAAGAGCTGGCTGTCAACAACTCACAGGTTCCTTTTACAAAGCTGTAGATTTTCCAAGACTGCGCACCAAACCAGAATTTGTGATGATTTACACCCACTCAGGCTGTGCATGCAGATGGAAATCTGAACAATGAAACAAAGCCCATATATATCCTTCTTTTTGTGACCCGAACTGTGGGGCTGCATATGGAACACCTGACTGTAGAATCTACTTTATAGGGAGTACTGTCTAGAGATTATGAAGATACCACAGCTCACCTTCTCTCTGCACCCCCACCCAAAAAGAAAAAAGAAAAAAAAAAAAGAAAAAAAAATAAAGACGGGGTTTCTGGCAGGAAGAGCCACAGGAAAGTTTCTGTCCACTTTCTGAAGATCAAGGTGCTTTTCCATGTGCTTCACCGACAGACTTCTACATCGTGACATTTGTGCGGGGTTTGGGCAGTGGAGAAACCACATCCTATTTCCTGCTTGTCCAAATTGTATGTCCTTGCAGCCTTTATTACCTGTGCCTGGCTTACTGTGGCACACACGGATAGGAGCAGGCGGAGAAGCCAGCCTGCCTTCACTTGCACATGCCAAATTCGAATGCCTGGAGAGGGGAGAATCAGAGCTGAGTGTTTCCCTTCAGAAAGTTCTCTGCCCTGTTTTTTGTCAATTTTCAGTCAATTCATAATATATGGATACTCAGAATGACCCAGGTTCATAGGTTTTTCCTTCACGTGACGAATGAATGTTGCTAAAGAATAAAGCTAAACCATGAGTTCACACAGATAAGCCTTCACAACTGGCTATAAATCTAAGTGGATGAGAGCTTCTTAGCCAGCTGAAGGTAGTCATTCAGCACATAACTAGCATAAAAGACTCAAAGTTGCCCTAGCCACTTATCTGGGGCTTTTCTGGGTTTTTTAGAAAGAACTAACAGCTTCTTGTCTTCACTGCATTTCAGCTTTCCCAGGTATCTTATACCACTCCATCAGCAGTGCTCGTCAACATCATTACTTTCTCCATTTAGATTGGCACTTAACAGCATCTCATCTCAGATAACCCTTCCATTTATATTATTCCAATAACCAGAAGCTTCTACCTCGTATATACACTTTATAATATATAAAATACCTGGAGTAGAACTCAGCTCACTGATTTTTTATTTGTGGATATAATTAATTTGCAATAGTATTAACGCACCTTCTGTATTACTAAGAAATAGTAAAAGATAAAAAGCTGGTTAAATATTTGGATCCTTGTTAATTATTAGACTCGTGCCTAAATTTTCCTTTTGCTTGGGAAGGGTACAGAGGGTCATATATTAATGGAATACCATAATGCAGTCTTATATTACCTGAATTATTACAATGAGTTGAGCAAATTCTGTTAAAGAGTACAGTTATGACTAAAATGAGCAAAGCATGTAATTCTGACCAAAAATCATGTGCAGCTCTGTGTAATTTGGGCTGCAAAGCACCCGCTGTCAGAATTTGTGGAATTTATCAAATTTTCGTATTTCCCTTCTATCTTCAAATATATATAAATTATAAATAAAATATAAATTATAAAATCAGGAAACACAGTCATCAAAGTATGTATGATGTTAGTCTGTCATTAAGTCTAGTATGTTACCTTCCCAACATCTTGTGCAGAGCCAGTGTAAGGCTTCTCGGTTAGCACAGGCTGTGCCCAGCCATGCACCTCACCTGCAGTGAGCTGAAACTGAACGTGTAGGGAGAAATGACCATATCTAAGCCGTCACAGTTTCTATTCCTGAAATATATTTCAGGCTTCTGTAAGCTAGCTGGGTTATATGCGTGTTTCACTGTGCAGGAAAACGTAATGGTTAAACCTTGAAGGGTCAGACTGTGCTGGCCAAGGGGCCCTCATGTATCTGACAGTCCCAAAAGTCTCACTGTCTTCCAAAAGGAATGGCCCAACCACACAGCCCATGCAGAAATAAAATGTCTCATATCCTTCTGGGTAAAATTCCTCCCTCTCCTTCTCCTTCCCTTCACTTGCAGTTCCACACGCCCACACAATACTGGAGAAATTTGTCCGTGCGAGGAACTGTGCCAGGAGGAATCAGTCTCCGCAGCTATGCCGCAACAGGCACCGCAGCCCCGCTGCACCTCCTGCGCTGCAGAGGGGCGAGGGTCTCGGAGACACCACCTTCCTTTTCCGACAGACAGGCTACCATTCGGGTCTTTTTCATTATTATAATTTTTGTAGCTCTTCCTCGCTCCGTCCCCCCACTCTCCAGCCTGTCACGACCCCTCTGAAGGGGTTTCAAGCAGTGCCATTACCTCTGTGCGAGCTGAAGGTGCTTGTCACTCTGCTTTTTCCCCTAACAATCAGGATGATTTGGTTTTTTTCCCCATACCTGTTTCTTTCTGTCTGACAGACTGTTGTTAATCACATGCGTAACAGTATTCTGAAATATAATAAGTTTACGCAGTTTGAAAAAACTGCTATGTACCCCTCCCTTGTCCCTGAGCCTGTTACCACAAGTTATTTTCACAGGTTGGTTTTTGGGAGGGTTGTTTGGTGTGGGTTTTGTGTGGGGTGTTTTTTGTTTCTTTGTTTCTTGGTTTTTTGTTGTTTTTTTTTTTTTTTCATCTAAACACATCTTCACAAAGCTGAGATTATAAAACAGAAAGGTGTTTTCACCATGCTTTCGTTATTTGCTCACACAATCTACTTGCATTGAAAAGAACTCCAAGGACCAGAATAATTAGTAAAAAAACGCATATAGGGACGACACACATGTTATGGGTAATATTTCCATGATTCCTGGGCAGGAAGAAAACTTGTCTGCATTGTGAATTTAGGCTTTATGCCCCTAATTTAACCAAAAGTGAATAGGACTTTGATATGTATAGCATGGATTTCTTCGAAGTTTCAATACTCCTATACACCTCAACTTCAGTCCAACCCCAGCAAGTTCATAAGGCTGCCATACCACACACTTCCCTCTTGTGGAAGGGCTTTACTGAACTTAAATAAATGGTCGGGAAGAAATGCAAGGGCTGTTTCACCTCTCCCAACTACGTGTAACCTGCAGGGACAATTTTTTTATATTTTCTTTTTTTAATATATACATGCACGGCGTAATACTTGATGAGAAGAAAAGGGAAGTGACCTAATTCCATTTCATGAGAGCCCTGTTTATTACAATTTTCCAGTAGTATCTGGACACCTCGGAGACGCAGTTAAATCCACTCGTTATTAGCAATATGGAAACACACAGAAGAAGTAGCTCCTCCACCCCTGTGCTGCTCTCAGAGCAGGAGGTGGGAGCAAACACACATCAGCAGGCAGCAAGCCGACATCAACAGTCTGCTCTAAAACAGGTCATCAAGAGAGGCTTATTGATCAAATGAACATCAGGAAAGCTAATGGAGAAATCCTTCCTGCTATCTTTCTCCTTCCACCTTTTCTTTTTTACGATGTTAACCAGGAGCAACACAGAGCTAAAATCTGCATGGCCGAGTGAGCAGCAGCTTCCACTTCACAAGAGTAGAATAGAATAGGATAGAATCATTAAGGTTGGAAGTGACCTCAAGGATCATCTAGTCCAACCGTCCCCCCACCACCTATTACCCACTAAACCACGTCCCTAAGTACCACATCCAACCTTTCCTTAAACACCCTCAGGGATGGTGACTCCACCACCTGCCTGGGCAACCTGTTCCAGTGCCTGACCACCCTATGCACCCGAAGCTGCGCGCTCGGTCGAAGAGGACGACCTTCCCCGATAGAGACTTACCGTTCGTCGGTCAAGGGTATACGGTAGCTGCGCTCCCCTGCTAGAACCTCCAAACAAACAAGGATCTTGCACTGGATGTTTCCACTCAGCCACACACCTACGCCTTATGTAGCTCTCAGTAGAAATTCCTATTCTGTAGGTTCATTACAATAAAAATTTAAAAAAGGAAAAATGTTTACCTCAGCTTCTTTTTTTATCTAGCAAGGTGTGAAGGTACTATTGATCAAATTTGCCTCTTTTTTTCTAAATATGTCAGGTTTTGGTAGAGGATTCCTGTGAATTAAAAGTTGGTAATTGTTCTAATCTTGGCTTCTGAAAATGTGTAAAGAAATACACATTGCACGCTGGAGGCAAAGCAGGGGAGGGCAAAACGCTCGCCATCATACATGAATATGCTGAACCAGATAAACACGGAATTTTCTTGAAACAGATCATGTTTTCCTGAAGTTTGCAATAGTGAAAAGTTTCATTTCATTTGACAAATGTGAGGAGCGAGAGAAACTTGTATATTGAAGCTGGAAGTAGTGAGAGCCCTCTCACTGCCTTAATTACCAGTTTTCACAAAACAAGTTCCCTCTTTTAGGGATATGACTTTCAGTACAAACTGGAACCAAAGCAGCACACAGGTAAATGCACATTTTCTTCTAGCAAGGACCTATTTTACTGCAATTTATGGTTCATAGTACAACAATACACAATAGTAATAGTATCACTGCAGTTTCTAACTACATTAAATAGCAGTGTTATATTTGAGGTTGGAGATGATTTTCCCACAAGACCTTTACAGAGTACTTTCCTTCATCAGGTATCATTTTAGTGAGAAGGACACTTATCCTACTAGCATTACAAAGTCCCGCAGTACCATAACGTTTATCTACAAAACTCCTAAATTCCTATAAAGAAACAAACTGGTCTAATGTGCTTTTCTCGTGCTGTGCTATCAAACATCACTATTCATAGAATCATAGAATCACTAAGGTTGGAAAGGACCTCTGAGATCATCAAGTCCAACCATTAACCTACCACCACCGTCCCTACTAGACCATGTCCTGAAGTGCCACGCCTACACATTTTTTTAATGTCTTCAGGGACAACGACCCCACCACCTCTCTGAGCAGTCTGTTCCAACAGCTCACTACTCTTTCCGTGAAGAAGTTCTTCCTAATATCCAACCTAAACCTGCCCATACGCAGCTTGAGGCCATTCCCTCTTGTCCTGTCACCTGTTACTTGGGAGAAGAGACTGATACCCTCCTCACTACAACCTCCTTTCAGGTAGCTGTAGAGAGCGATCAGATCTCCCCTCAGCCTCCTCTTCTCCAGGCTAAACACACCCAGTTCCCTCAGCCGCTCCTCATAAGACCTTTGCTCCAGCCCCTTCACCAGCTTCGTTGCCCTTCTCTGGACACACTCCAGCAGCTCAACATGCTTCTTGTGGTGAGGGGCCCAAAACTGGACACAGCACTCGAGGTGAGGCCTCACCAGGGCTGAGCACAGGGGGACGATCACCTCCCTGTTCCTGCTGGCCACGCCATTCCAGATGCAGGCAGAATGCCGTTGGCTTTCTTGGCCACCTGGGCACACTTCTGATTTTATTTGCAGATAGTAATGTCAGTGTGAAACGCCCCACGTTTTAAGCCAAAAAGCTTGAATCCAAACTTTTTCCTTTTAAAAAAGACTTAAAAAACCAATCTGAACATTATTTTTTGCCCAACGGTAAGCAGTATATCAATGAAAATCCTGGCCATTCCCAATCTTTAAAACTACTTAAAATGACAGTAGCAGGGGTATTATCCCATGTGCTGTGCCAAAAGTAAGTAGCTATATTCCACCCACCTAAGTTCTTTCTTTAGTTTAATTGGATGGTTGAATAGAAGAGTTTTCATTTCCTGCACTAAAATGGTGTGCAACATCCCAGCTCAGTCTTATCCACCTTCTTTCAATCAGCAATATGCTTCTGTGGAATTTAAACCACTCCATTATGTATATAAACTCATTTGTGATCTCACATGCTAGAAGACACTGATAACACGGGTTATTTAGTCTCAATTTAATGCTGGATTGGATCATCTGCTGGGATACATGACTTACCGATGCTCCAACTGACTCCAGCAAATGAGCCTACTCAAGATAACAGTTAGAAAGGAACTTTCAAGCCTTGTACCACCGCTTCACTGGTTTAACAGCCAAATATATCAGATACAGAAACTATTGAAGAGGTTTGAGTGGAGAAGTGGGAGAGCCAGAACTGCTCTTGCCAGGCTTTGCCTGCCAAAAATGTTAGGAAGGTTTCTCTATGTCTAATATTAGACAACATAACTGGACCTCTAGCTACTGTCTGCAGAAATGCACTCAGCAGGAATGAATATGCCTCCACATGAGGTGACATGGGAGTACACATGTCATGCCAGGCTATCACTAAGCTTCAGGCGGGTTATCAGAGATGATGCCAGAGGCCAGACGCTGCTGAGAGCAATGCACTTCACCCGAAGAAGGGATGTTACTCCAGCAGAGCATAACCTACAATGCTGCCCTTCAGTGTTGTGGGAGGCTTTGGGTGGCGGGGGAAAGGCTAAGACAATGGCTCATTAAGTAATTCTCTCCAGTGTATACCAAAAAAAAAAAAATAGTTTCTAATTAAAAATGATGCCAACTACAGAGAGAATGATCTGAAAATAACTCTTACTTCTTTTACTAAGTCCCCCCCCTCCCCATTTCTTCAAGTTTCTTGGCTTTAAGACTTTCCACACTCCTCTCTCTGCTTCCCCCTCTCCCACCTCTCACCTCCTCCCCCTCCAATCTGGCTTCCCCGCCTCCCTTGGCAGGCTCTTTAGCTTTAATTCAATAGTTAAAAGGCTGTATCAAAAGTTGTATAATCCATTCGAACCAACTTTTATTCTGTACCGGGAAGGGAGCAGAGCCTAAGGACAGACCAGCTGTGATTTCGAATCCGTGGGGGTGTGCACAGTGAGGTACCAGTACTTTCCCCTTACCGGGCATGTGTGATTTGCCTGCTGAGAAATCGTACCTGTGCGGTCAGGTGCAGCGATGGGGCATCTCGGTGACAGGCATGGAACGGAGCAGGGCTGTTCCTCTGGCCCTTCTCGTCTGAGATATTTCAGCACTGCTGTCATGTTAACCCTGAAACGAGAAGCTGCTTTAGCTTTAGTGGAAGGCAAATTTCAAGGAGAAAAAGGCAGAATAAGGCAAGGAAAACAAGGGAAAGTGTCAGAGGAAGAAATGATAGAAGCATGAAAAAGGGAAGAAAGACTGCTCAATTTTATTCTTTCTGCCCAGATGAGCTGAAATAGGTGCAGAGCATGCAGATAGTCACTATGAGAAACCTACTTGGCAGTGGAGACCAGAAGCAGCCTTGATTATCCTGATAAAAAGTAGGACTGCTGTGTCTAATTACAAAGAATGAGCACCGGTGAAGGAGAAAATCTCTCAATGTTGATGAAGAGTATTAGCACAAAATCAAATACAAGCTCGCCATAAATGCTTTTAGACCCTACATAAGGAGTTATGGCATTAAAGCTGTGAACAGAGTTGTAGGAACAAGAGTTTGCAACTTTTAAGGAGCAGGTCAGTGGGAGTTAAGAGAGACGTGCCATGTCTTCACCACTGAGACCAGACTGGATGGCTGTGCCGGGCATCACTGAGGGAAAAGGAGCCAACTGTCTCTCAGTGCTGGCAGTGACACAAGCATCTTCAACACACTGTCTTCTGTTGGCCAGCACCAACACCCCTAAATAACACACCAACGTGCTGAGCCCAGTAGCAGAGTCCCTACAGTCCCAGCAGCCAGCTGCAGCCTTGTCACATGGGGATCACAACCTTCTTTTGATCAGGAGTTGAGTAATCGGGTATAACAAACCTCAGCCGACAGGACAATGCAAACAGGAATCAACAAGTGACAGGAGAGCAATGTCTGAAACTTCTGGGAATGTATAGCATGTAACCGTGGTTTGATTTCCTCACTGGCTTTGACACCAGTGTCAAAGATTTTAGGTAGAAGAGGGAGAAAAAAGTTTTATTTACTTGGAAGATTTGTGCTGTCTTTACTTAAAAAAAAAATAATTAAAAATCGTGCTTCCTTATACAACCATTAAGAGGAACAAAAACCTGACACAAAGATTTTTCAGCATGTCATGGAGAGCAGAGACAGGTTGATTTTTCTCAAAGGCCAGCATTGCACCATTTTGGTTTGGTTTAACCTAATTAACCCTGGCTGTAATACTCTTCAATTCAGTCAAAGTTTTCCTCTCACAAAAAAAAAAAAAAAAAAAAAAAAAAAGGCACACATTATATGCGTTCAAGCCTGCATATTGGTTGTCTTTAAACTATTTCCTTTAAGGTAAGCGGTAAAATTAGAAATCTACATTATATGAATTTATTCTGGCTGTCCTTGGTTTTTTTCCCAGCTATTTGAGAGTTTAAAAATAAACCAGCCATACCGCATTGCTTGAGAAAAAAAAAATTCTTAGCTCTCAGATATAACCTATAATGAGCAAATATTTCTCTCAAAAAATTAATCCAAGGATTTTAAAACCTGCAAGAGCATATGGGAACTGTGAACACATCTTTGCATGCACTGCAGCCTGACACTTGCACAGGGTCTGAATTTTGGCTGTAAGTGTGCCCATAAGGACCTTCCGCCCCCTGAGAACTGGGGTACACACCGCAGCAGCTGCACCATACATCTCCCAGTTCCTCACCAAACACAGCCACAAGGGTTTCTTTGGATGTTTTGCGTTCAAAATATTTGTATTATTCATATTTTACTAGTCAGGCTAAAGAATTTGCCAAGTTGCTATCAGTATCACAACCACCACCCATTCAGCCACTTCTCTTTTTGTCTGGGTTCTTTTACCAGTTCATCCTTGCTGTATGTAGTGACAAAATATGAACCAAAATCATTATTTGTCTCTGATCTGGGGGGGGAAAAAAACCTACAGTAACTCAGAAAATGCCCCTAGTTTCAAAAGTCACCATCACGCAAAGAACAATACTAACTGTTTTTGAGGCAGCTTCTTAGGACACCATTCCTACTTTTTAAACCACTTTTCCCCTGATGTCTTATTAAACGTATTAAAAACAATATTTTCTTTCCTTTTTTAATAAATTATCAATAATAATAAAAAAAATCCCCAAACACTTTTACTATATGTTCTTTTTACAAAGGATTTTTGTTGGGAAAAAAAAAGTAGAGATAAAAGTTACATTTGTTCCATCTCCTACAGTTCCTTCTCACATGTTGTCAGCTCCCCTCGTGCACACACGTCCACCCTGCACACAGCGAGTGCATAAGGGACGTTGGAATAGCTGCAGGATAAGCGCAGTATTAGCTCAGTGTGAGCTTTGATATATGACGCTCAGCAGGGCTGCCAGCAGAGTGACAGTCTCCTTACCCTAATGCAAAGACTATTCTTCATCTATTTAGCTCACTTCTAACACTCTTATATTGTCACTGGTGGCACGGAACAGACTGTGCATTGCGAGGGACAGCTTCGCATCCCTGAAGATTAGTTCTTGCTTTTGAGTGCCAGTTCTGAAGCGTTCGGCAATTTTTGTCAGATGAGAATAAGGGTCAAACGCAATCAAATGGAAAGAAGGGAAAACAAGCAGGCCAAAATAAAATCAGAAGATAAACTAGAATTCGTGGTTTCATCACATTGCTTCCGAAGGGAAGAACTTGATTTTTGTAGCAAGGTATTTTTCATATCAGCAAAGTTAGGACTTTATCTTTGAATACACAAAGACTATTGCACTTTGAATTCAAGTATAGAGATCACAGCAGTTAAACATGAACTGCTTTCTCCCGAGAAATTCACTGCAACGTACTGTTACACAAAATAGATGTGGTGCACTTACACCTATAAATTTTCCTAAATTTGGGCAGCAGAAGACCCTGAGAAATACCTCAGAAGATAGAGCAGTTCTGAGTGCCTGTGACCCAGTTCCCGCACTGGCGCCCATGGTAAGTAGAACTTTCCTTTCAGTGGGTTTGCAGATCCAAGGAGAGAAGGTGCCGTGTAATTTGTCAAACGCATTCCTGCTGAGGTTACAGGACCACTGTGCTAGGTGCTATAGAAAAAAGCCATCTGGAGGGTTTACAGCATAGAGAGACCAAATACGGTGGATGAGTAGGTTGTTTCTAGTGATGTAGTAATTCGGTGGTGGAGCCAAGAACAAAGCGAAGGTCTCCAGTCCTCGTCTAGCAGTTCCCTCCTCCCCACCCCGTCCCCCACCAGGATATTACTGTACTTATAAGGATTAATTTTTAAGGTTCTATTACCTGTAAGTGTGGGAACATTTTGTGTGGAGGAGTGCTGGTAAAAGGCGATTTAAAAGAACAAAAATACCATATGCTTCCTGGATTAATTTTGAAGCCTCATTAAGGTCAACATAAAAGACTAAGATACACTTGTGATTTGGCGTGTACTTTCACTTCAGCAGAGAGGGATGGTATTTTTGTAAACAAAGTTGCTAAATTAACCCAGTACAGAATAAACTTGTGTGTAAATAACCTGAGCTGTATAGTGCTGTACCCTGGGAGCAAACACTCGAAGTAGAAGCTGCCCCCTGAGTTTACTAATCCTAAATACTAATGGAACTTCATTTACGAACACAATAGAGAGTAAAGAACATGCGTTTTATCTAGCACCATCTAAGCAGTTTCCTACTAAACCAGCAGCCAGCTCTATGAAGTTGTAGCTTAAAACTGAGGTGGAGGCTGTGCCTTTATATGAGAAAGGCTCTGAAGGGGTAATAATCCTTGTGCCTGTTAACAGCAGATTATCTATTAGATAAGGCTATCGCACTCAAATACTTTTTATTCTTACTACTAGCTATAAAAAACTATGAGAAGCAAAGGCTGAGACTCTGCCCTGAAGTATTCCAATGACACCAAACTTAGTCCCAATATCCATGGGGAAAAAAAAAAAAAAAGAAAACCAAGAAGAAATATATTAATTATATCCATGTAAAACCTAAAAGCACAATTCTACTCCAATATTGGTTCTGTAAATAGAATAGTATTGATCTCAGTGAACACATACTAAATTTGTTCAGTCTGGAAAAAGAAAAATATTTACTTTGAAATTGCCAACAAAAGCCCTAACGCTCCATTCTGAAAGCTCTGGCATTTGTTTTCATGTTAACAAAGCATTTTTCATTCCAGTGACCTAGCAGTGGAAAAAAGAAGTCAGAAAAATCGTAATTTCTAGTCTGAAGGGGTGCATTTCCTTGCATAACCTTATCCCAAGACTAATAGCACTCATTATTTGAAGATCAGCATTTGCAGAAAACGAATTTAACCCTACAGATCACAGAACCTTGTTTGATAATGAAGAGAGAGGCAAGGCAGGACACAGTTGGTCAGACTGAAAGCACTTGTTCATCTTTAACACTGTTCATTGAAAACTTGTCTAAATATTTTAATCTTTAATAGGAGATTAAGAGTCACTGATCTCAATTTTAAATCTTCTTTAACATGTAGACTTCAAAAGTAATAATTACAATAGCAAAGGGCAAAGGCTGGCAGGTGATGAAAATATATTTGATATAAGGGAAAGAAAGCAGTCTGGCAAAATCGTAAATACAACTGTTCAACATACCAAACTTTCAATTTCATGCTTCTATTTACATTTATTTTTTCATGAACACCTTTCCTTTAAAAAAGAAATAAACCAAAAGCTTGTAAATCCAGCTTTTTAGATCTAAACCAGACTTTATTTTCTGTTTAAAGAATGTCGAGTGACAAAAATCTTAAAAACGTAAAAAAACCAGACTCTAACAAAGGTGAAATTTTCCCAAGGAACATCTAGACTTTGAACATTGTTTATAAGACCACCAATCTTTACTTCTAAACATTTCTGTATTTTTCCAACTCATTACTTCAACTGACTTTAATACAGAATAATTCCTTTTGCTGCCAGAATTTGCACCCACATGTCAAATCTATCCTACTTTAGTCACAGCAGAAAAAAATATTCCACTGTAAAATGTTTAGTTTCTGTGTGTAGGTAAATTTCACTCACATCCAAAAAGGAGGTCTGAATGTTGACAGATTCTCAAGAAAATACGTCAACAGGTCAATCCTACTGACTACCCATTCCAGTGTACTAGGCCCTTGTAAAGTCTCCTAAGGTGCAGTTAAGAGTGGAATATGACACGTGATGTGCAGGTACCTTCAACTACTCACTATGAAGAAATATAGCTACATTCATAAGTTTGAATCTAAAACATCAGAATATGGTAGTGTTGAGTCAGCAAGTGACAACTGTGTAGCTTCACTATTAGAAACGTAAAAGCAGTAGGAACAGCAGTGGGTGAATCCTCCTGCATTAGTACATGCCCAAATCTCCCTCGTCACACCTGGCATAGAAGCCAAATTTCCCACCTAAAGGTCTTTGATGAAGGGCACCGCCTGTAGAGACCATGGCATCTTTTCCAGGATTTCTGTCTTCTACTGTCCCAGCCCTAGAAAGACATTTTCCCTGCAGTTTAAATGTTCATTTTTTCAACCTACTTGATGGGCACAGGGAAAACTTGTCACTTTTCTCACTGTAAAACTAGTGTCTTACTAAACCCTTTGCCTCCGTAATCTTCTTCAAAGTGCCACAAGCCAAATTCACTCCGTCTTTCCTAGCAAGTCATATTTTCTGGATCTCCAATCACTCTGCAAACAGTCATGGTGAAAGCCGTGAATCCAGACTTTCTTGGAGGAAGGAACAAGTAATTGGGCTTTGCTTCAACTATGATGTCATCAACCAGAATAGAATGGTTTCCTCATGTCTTATAGACAAGCTTTGTTTCAGTATAGATTTGCCCTTTCTCTTTTTTTCTTNTTTTTTTTTTTTTTTTTTTTTTCATAACAGGATAATGCAGGCAACTCATTCCAGCTGCAACTGATCCTACAACCCTGAACCTCATTCTCTCCGGACAGTAGGCATGTACAGATATTTAGTCTTGCTTAACACAGGTATTTGCATTTGTTGAATTGTGTCAATGAGAGTCTTGGCATTGCAAATTTGCCAAGACTTTCTTCACTTCTGAACCTCAGCCTCCAGGACTCTTCCAAATTCCCATGCCATGCACAAAGCTAATGAACATAACATGTCCAGGTTTTCGGATTTTTCATTAACGCCAGATGAAAACTGATCCTCACAGAAACTAGGTTGATAACCACTTTGAGTGTCATTTTGCAAATAGATTTTTATTTTCTGCCTGGTGCTTTAGTTCAGATAAACTGTAAAGGAACTGTCAAAAGCCTCACTATGTTCACAATATTCATCTGCAACAATTAATGTGTCTCTTAGTGCATCTCTAGCAAGAGAGTCGGCCACCTTATTACGGGACAGGCAACAAGTGTTAAAAAAACCCGCTCCCAAATTATTTGTTAAATTATAAACCTGAAATTAAAAACCTTACCTTCTCTTGTAAAACTGAAAAGAAAGGAGTTTTAAGAAGAAAAAAAATTATTTCCAAAGGTGCACATTCTGTACGAAGAGTGACTGAGTTCTCCGCAATTTCAAGGAACAAGAAAAGTGCTGATAACGGCACCACAAGAAGGGATATGCAAAAGAAACACTCAAAATGCACAAGAGATTGTACCGAACAGAGAAAAAAGGGCAGGAGGGTTTCTAATTGAGCATGTTCCAACAAATGTAGGACAAGCTCATGGTAATGGGAGGTTGGCAGGAGGGAAAAGAGAGGTGAGCAAACAATTTAAATGCCATACATCAAAGAAAGGCAAAACACACTACCACAGCATGAACAGGCAATGCCTCACAGGAATGCTTATTTCTCTGTGTGTACATAAGACAATGGATAAATACATGGAGAATAGAACAATAATAATTTCAGCATTAAAAACAAGAAGAAAATAGAACAAAAGCACAATATACCTTGTATCAGTCTGGTGACCCTATCAGTCAGTACAGTAGCAAAAAAAAAAAAAAAGATTAATCAGCACAAAACTTCTAAAAGAGTAAACGAAGAAAATGTGTTTTTAAAACATATTTGCCACTTATTCAGTCATTGCTTTCAAATTTCTTTTTTTTATTAAAGGTAAGCAAACATGAGGTGAGGCCTAATTACCTGTTCTTTGTCATCAAATCCCAAAGCCATCACCAAGACTTGTTGGATTTGATCTGCATCTGTCTTTAAGAGAGTGGCTGAGAATATGGTGTGTTCCCATCCATACACCTGCCCAGCAGCATGGGAAATCACTGGGCATGCTTAGTCCTCAAAGACACTGAAGGATGTCCTATAGACACACATGGGGGATGTTCAGAGGCTCTCTGCACGCAGAACAGGCACCGCATTGATGGTATCTTGACTGCAACAGCAAACCCTACCATAAATTTTTTTTCCAGGAACCCACAGTTTTCCCCTCCACCCTTTGCTCAATATAATACCTCTATGTTAATGCTGGTGTGGATCTTAAAGCTCCTTGGGCCATTGACCTGTAATTTTTGCAAGAAAGTCTTTGCAATTCTCTGGAGCTATATAAATAATTGACAGTAATTAATTATTATTATACCTGCCCAAAAAGTGAAGACAGTGATCTATCACCAGAAGTGGAAAATTACTAAAGGCTATACTTCATCCAAGCTCTCCAAAAAGATGTGTTCTGGCTTTCTTTCTGCTGCCTTGTCTTTACTTTGTGATAGATGTACTAAATGGTACCTTCTGCACCTAAAATTTTCACCAATTTTTCACAGATTTTCAGAGGCATAAGCAGCAGCTAGGATGCAGCTGCTGCTCAGGACCTCTGCTTTTAACACCAGTCACACTTCAGAGGCTAAAATGATGCTTCGTATTTAACCTAAGAGGAGCATCAAGTCTGAAGACACCACAGCACCTCATGTTCATCCTCACAACTCCCCACAAGGCATGGCCATTTCTAAAACACATGACCAAGTGCAATCTTTTTGCAGAAAGAACTTCCTTCCTGTGTGTGCATGGCCTAATGCAAGGAGATGTTATCCTACTGCAGAGCCCCAAACACCGCAGTAATACAAGCCGCTGTGCTTTACCAAGGGGGGGCAGAGACACAAACACCCTAAGGTTGCATTTCCACCAAAGTAGATGTCTAAGCAAGCCATTTGCCATTCTCCGTGTGTGCTTTCCAGTGCCTTTGCAGCCATCCGGGACTCAACCAAGTGGAACTCACAGAGAAATTTCAGGCAGTGCTTTGTGCAGCAACACGGTTCTGGAGCTTAATACACAATGTTTTTTGTCTGTCATTTCCTCCTGCAACAACATGATGCAAGCCATACTTGATTAGAACAAGCGCTGAGCTGTTGCTAGAGAAACTCCACACTGTGTCTGCAAGAATAAAGCTTAATTCACAGGTACTCCAATACTCAAATTTCAGGAGCCTTTTGCTTCTGGTCAGCTCCTGACCAACAAGATCTTGTAAGTGCAGGTATGACTGGCATGATGTGCACAGGGCAGCCGAAGGTTGTGGTAGACCAATAGTTTAAGCTCAAGTTTCCTTGACCCAAAAAAAAAAAAAAAAGTATATAATCAACACTAATACAACAGAGGAAAAATACAAGTATCTCCTTGACTATTTTTCATACGTTAATTTTGTGAAGTGCTTGCAGTCCTTCTGTACTAGAGACTAGCAAAAGATAGATGCAAAGTTATTTTAATTGCTATGAATGCAGCAGAAAGCCCTTTGATTTCTTTGAGGGTTGGGTGGTGGTTTTTCTTTTCTCTTTTTTTTTTTTTTTTTTGTTAAGCAAAATTTCTGCGTTGGTGTAAGGCAGATTTTCCAGGCTTCAACAAACCAGATGGCCATCCAAAAATGCGATATGAAATTTTTATAGGAAGCTAAGAGCTGAACCCATCTAAGGGAGAGATCTTTCAGAGACTCCAAACTTTTAAAAATAAATATTACTGCAAGATCCTATGTATCTACATTTGAACTATAGCGAGTAAATAAATAGCCACAGTGATAATTACCTAAATTCTATATTTAGAAAGAACAGAACACGTGCAATAAACAATAGCACATTGTGATATTAATGAAGCTCTTGCTTCCTCTAAATGTAGAAATCCAGCAATTATCACCAGAATTGGCATGTATAAAGGTGCCGGTGACAATTTTAAAAAGGCATATTGCTTATCTGATAGACCAGAATGCGTGCTTTGGACCCGATGCATTCTGTTATGAAGCATTCAGTGACACAGTCCCACACTGAGCCAAGCTTATGCTCAGCACAGCGACGGCTCTGGTGGAGAGGAAGAGGTGATTGCAAGCCTTCCTTCTGCTTGCCCCAACTTTGCTTTGGCTGGAGGCCAACTCAGCCATCAGCACAAATTAGAGTTGCTATAAAGATGTTCTACTTTACACCAGCAGGTTTGGACCCCTGAGGAGCGCACCACTCAGACATCAGAGCATGTATTGAACTTCAGACCTTTCCCATCAAACCTCTGTCAGGCTCTTTCCCGGCTAAAAGGTGTCTCCTTTATGCTCTCAGGCATTTCTCCCGTTGCATTTAGAACCCATCACAAAAACTGACAGAACCGGCCACACCAAGCTGAAACGTCTCTGAGTCACAGGAGTTGCTCTCTTAAGTTTTATGGTCATTTTTGGTAATGTTTTACTTTGTGGCCAAAGATTTGGCCTGGAGACCTTGCCAAAGAAATACCTCCTTGCAGCTTGCTTTTTTTCAGACCTGCATCTCTGTCCCTGTGCACCAACAGAGCTACGCTACTCTTCTGCCAACACATGTCCCCGTGTCCCTCCAGCCCGCCTTTCTGTCCTTAACTCCTTCCAACTTTCCTTCATGGGTGAAAAATACCCCACTTCCATTTTTTCATTAGACTTCTCCGTGCAGCCTGGTTTCCTATGACCCTGTTCTAATTTGCTCAGAGAAAGAAAACAGACTTAGCAGAATGTGGGAAGGTGATAATCGACCACCTGGCTGACTGCAGGGTCTGGGTTTTAGCTTCCCACTCTATTACATGCCAAGAAAAGTTAGTCACAGGGCAGAGGACTCTGGCGCTGGATGAAGCCTCCTTTAATTCTCTGAGCAACGAAGGCTTCACACTCATCCTTCTCCTTTGCAGCATACTTGCTGTGCAGAAAACACTGCTGAGCTGCTAGGGCAAATTTCCTTAATGGGCTCTAACTGGCCAAGGAATTTGTGGCACTGAGCATTACAGTCCAGGTACACCTTGCAGCAGTCAGAAAGCTCTCCTTGTGTTTTGGAACTTGGCACAGGGCGTATGAGAAAATTAGTTGCTGAAGGGGTGTAGTAACCACATTACCAAATCACAAAATTCAGCTGTTTGTTTGGCTCAATCATCAACATTCAGAGCGTGTTTATTCTGCAATACAGATATAATTGCTTACTGTGGCCCTGCTGCTGCAAATGCCTCCTGAAAGATGCTCTCCTGCCCCAGCACCACTGCTAGAGCTCCATGTATCCCCTGCACCCACCCCGCCGGGCGCAATGGCTGTGTGTGGTCCTGATGGAGAGATGTCAGGAGTCAGTCCTGCTTCTTCACACTCGTGAGGTTGACTCCATCTCTGCCTCAGGGAGCCTCGCCAGAAGTTGACTGACAGGGCTGCAGGAACGTGTTTGCACACAGAGGTTACCAGTCCATGAGGAGGTGACAACTGTCACACACCACCAGGGTCGGAAGACAAATTACTGCATGCATTGGGGCATTAGGGCACTGAACATGCACAAGATCATGGGGAGAAGGTGTCACACAATGAAGATTTCATACATCAGCTGAGCTAAAAAAAAATAAAAAAGGAGATTATTAAAATGACTGCAGCGTGTGCTTAACCCCCTCCGAGAGGGGACACAGAGTGCAGAAACCTCTCCATAGGTATATACAAAGGCATCCTAACCAGCTTTCTAGAAGGAGTAATTGAACTTTTTCTACAGAGAATTTCAGAGATGATAGCGTGCGTGATTGTATCCACATCACTGAGACTTTAGATATACTAAATCTAACTCTTTGTTGGCATAAACTGCTCACAGACACCAATCCCATAGAATCAGCGTTCAGAAGCTTGCAAGCTCAGTCATCCAATCCACTAGGCAGTCATGCTGCCTCTGACACCCCTTACCATCATCATGCACTGTCTTCAACCATAAAGGTTAAAGATATGAGGGGGAAATAATTGCCAGGAGGACAGGAGAGATGCACCTCTCAGACTCCTAACCTCTGGGTGGCTTTCCGACTTTGCAAAAGGTGTTGAAGTACACCAGCACAAGTCTGGGAGCTCTTACCATGGCAGCCAGAAAAGAACCACACCTCTCATGCTAGGATGGGTCTCTCCATCTGCTTCTAAAAGAAACCTGGGGTCTCTTTTTCTACCATTTATGTGAACTCTCAAAAGTCATGTACTGCGGCATCCCAGTCCAATAACCTCATAAACACAGGAATTATTGTGACTCAGAAAACATATATTTCCCCCATTCTCGGCTGTAATGACAAAATACCTGCCACAGGAGCACGTATCCCAGCTCTCACTGCCTTTGAGATATACTGAATCTGCACAGCGACCGCTAAGCAAGCGTGCGATCCAATTGCTCGGCTCTTCTCAAGATGCTCTTTGCTCACACAAGCTCTTGTTGTGTTTTCCAGTCAGCAGCCCGATGACTGTCTACAGAAACATGTAGTTATAAATGAGCGCACCAACTGGTTCTCAACACAGAGCAGAACAATCAGGCGGTGGAATGCACTGGGAAATTCCCTGTTCCGCGCCTTTTGTTCCAAGACTGCTAATGTGTTTTCCATGAGAATTTCTTCTGTAATGGAAAATAATAAACATCTCTCCAAATGTTAGACAAACAATTTATGTATTATTAGAATGAAAGGCAGAAAGGGGAGTTTAACAGAACTTTAAACAGAGGCTATATATTTTTAAATGCAGAAATGTGATTCAACAATAGTCGTATTTGATAAGAACTGCCACTTCAAGGCCTTGCAGTCAAACTCTTGTGAACCGCCATTTGGATTAGCTGAACTATGGTCTGGAGCAACGCTACGTACAGGCATGAAGTTGCAGAATGAAGTTTCTATTACTGGTCATGGGACTACACCATCTCAGGGACTCTTTTCATGATCGAACTCAACTCCTTTATGAAGATGCAGCTATAGACCTAGATGGAACCAAAACAAAAAGGACAACACACCTCCAAGCATGGTAGGCTACATTTATGCCACGGACATATTGGTGTTGCCCCTCTGACATCATCCAGGTGATGGATGATCTCCAAAGTTGAGGTATCTAGCTCTAGAGTGTTTTGGGTTTGCATGGCAAGGTTTTGGTAGTGGGGGGAGCAGTGCTACAGGGGCGGCTTCTGCGAGAAGTTGCTAGAAGCTTCCCCCATGTTCGACAGAGTCAATGCCTGCAAGCTCCAAGACGGACGCACTGCTGGCCAAGGCCAAGCCCAAGCCCGTCACTGACAGTGGCAGCACCTCTGGGATAGCAGAGTTAAGAAGGAGAAAAAAAAAAAAGGAGCAGAAGTTTTTGCAGCCAAAGAGAGGAGTGAGAAGATGTGAGAAACTCTGTAGACACCAAGGTCAGTGCAGAAGAAGCGGGAGGAGGTTCTCCAGGCATGGAGCAGAGGTTCCCCTGCAGCCCGTGCAGGACCCCACGCCGCAGCAGGGCAGACCCCTGAAGGAGGCTGGGACCCCGTGGGCAGCCCGCGCTGGAGCAGGCTCCTGGCAGGGCCTGTGGCCCCGTGGGGAGAGGAGCCCCCGGCGCAGCAGGGTTGCTGCAGGACTGGTGACCCCGTGGGGGACCCCCGCTGGAGCAGTTGGGGGGGACTGTTTGCCGTGGGGGGGACCCCAGGCTGGAGCAGGGCAGGGCGTGAGGGGTCCTGCCCTGAGGGGGAAGGGGCAGCAGAGACACCGTGGGATGGACTGACCGTACCCCCCATCCCCGTCCCCCTGTGCCGCTGGGGGGGCAGGGAGAGAAATGGGGGGTGAAGTTGAGCCCGGGAAGAAGGGAGTGGTCAGGGAGAGGGTTTAAGGTTTGGGTTTATTTCTTATTACCCCATTCTGATTTGCCTGATAATAAATTAGATGAATTTTTTCTAGGTCTGGCCTGTTCTGCCCGTGAGGTACCCGGTGAGTGATCTCTCCCTGCCCTTATCTCCACCCAGGCGCCTTTCGTTCTATTTTCTCTCCCTGCCCAGCTGAGGAGGGCAGTGACAGAGCGGCTTGGGGGGCAAAAGAGCTCCTGAAGCAGCTATCCAAGAATTGTCTTGGTTTAACTGTTGTCCATCCTTCTACCTCTGAAAATGAACCAGAGAATGTAAATAGACAAAGAAGGAGAGTGGATGAAGAAAAAGGAGTGATTATGTGGCTGAAATGAAGTAAGGGGAGAGGAAATGTGAGATAAGAGAGAAGAAATGGGGGAAAACGCAGGCAGAAAAGAAGGATGAGTGTATGCAGAGGAGAGGAGGGGTCAGGAGAAATTCTGCTGCTGAAGTCCTACTGTTCCATGTGCTTTTCAAAACAGCCCTCTTGTAACAGATAATCCATGACATTTGTCTCTTAATCCTCTCAGCGTGCCTAAGGAGCACCACAGTCTATTGACTGAAATGCTGCAGCATTGACCATAATTGCAATACCAACATCCTGCTACCTACAGCAGCAGTAGCCTACGTAAGATAAAATTCCCACATACAACACGCACAGGAGAATTAAATTTCAAACAGCGGTAGTTCTTCTATAAATGTGCTATGGATTTACACGTTGCTTTCAAACAAAAATCTCTTCTGCAAGGAGTGCGTAGCTGAAGGCTACATAACATCTTTTAGCTGTTCCTCAGTATTTCTGAAGGATTTTTTTCCTCTGGCTATTTTCCTAAGGCACAATCTGTTTTTAGGCTACGCAAACAACAACATTTTTTGACTTTTTGTTCAGGAGAAGCAGGGGCTGTGGTGGCTGAAAGGGCAGCTGAGGTGAGCATGCTTCGGCCCGTCTCTTCGGTGGTGGCATTGTGGTTTTGCTGCAGGGACCAGCCAAATGAAAGAATCGTGTGTCTTAATAAATACAGCCCTGTGTAACGCTCACCGTGAACATGTGTACTGGCCTTATGAGTGAGAATAAAAGGGGTGTACACTGCCCATAATTGATTTTCTTGTGCAGTTGTCCGCACTCCCCTGTACCCCAACCACACATCCTTCTGTAGCAATCTTGTGTCTTGTAACTGCTTATCATGTGGATTCAGCAAACCTGTACACAGCCGAATTCTTGTGCAAAACTTGATTTATGCTCACTGAATTCATTTTTAATGAAAACTTTCCCAAAATACCAACAGTGTGTTTTGATTTCCAAGAGCAGTTTAACAGTGAAGAAAAAAAAAAGAAAAAACAAGAAAGAAAGGGAAAAAAAAAGCCCCTTCTTGCTCCCTGACTTCAAAACACCACAAAGCTACTTTTTCTTCCAACTTTGGATGTTACAGCTCACAGCATGAGCTTGCACTAGTATACAAAAAAGACTACCTGCATGTTTAGCACAGCTACAACCTCAGCAAAATCTCTCCCATCTTTCTGGCTGCGGGGTAGACACTGAGGTTTTCAGGGTCTAAGGGTGAAAGGATAAGACAGGTATAATTAAGGAGTCAGTGGCTAATATCTCAGACTCTGCCGTGCAGAGTGAGTAACCTTTCAAGTGCTGGAGGAACTAGTCGCTCTCTAATGTATAAGGTCACAAAAAATATCACACGGCAATTATTCTTAAATAACGTAGCAAATGCTGAACAGCAGCTCTTCTCTGCTGTTGCAGAGCTTATGGTCGAACAGTCATGGATAGAACCTTGAGCTCCAATCAGGATCTTGTGTGCTTCATATTACGTGGGCTTAAGAGCCTGCTTCTCCACAGGGAGCCAAAATATAGATGAAGACTAAAGTTAATCAGAGTTTTCCCCACCAAAGCCAGCAAGTCCATAGGAAAAAACAACTTTTTCTTTTGCTTGTATTTCTCGTATAAAGTATGTAGAGTATGGCTATGATCATAAAAAACAAGGGGGGGCGGGGGAGGTCTTAGGAAAAAAACCCAGTAATTCCACTGGTTATACTGCCAGTGCATAATGCAAAATTCAGCTTGATTATACCATCTCCCAAACAGCACAGATGAAATAGCTCAGCCTGTTTAAATACTCGGTCCTGAAAACAAGGGACATTCTTCCTCTGACTCTGCCCCTGGCCCGTTACCACTGCCTCGTCCTTCTTGTGCTGACCTGGCCTTTTTTCTGATAAAATTCAGCTCGCTCAAGTTGCAGAAAGTCACTCTTATGCATTTTGCCAGCCTGGTGAGTCCAGCAGCTCCCTGGGATGAGACAACATTAGGGAGGGTGGGAGCACACAGCTCCTCGTAGGGGACCAGAAAGTTTCTTTCAGCAGCGCAAAGTATTGAAGATGAGCACCTCCTCTCTCATCTAGCCATGTTCATGTCATTGTTACCCCCTAAAAAATAAACATAGAGATTTCCTTTTCTTCTTTTCAAAAGTATTTCCACAGTTGGACAATGCCTCTACACAAGATATTGACAGGACTGCTGTTCTCACCCATGAAAGGGCTCCTCACAGCAGACAGCAGTGTCCACTGGTGGCTTTGAAGCAAGGGAGGGAACTGAACTGGTCCAAGCCACCCAGGTCCTTTTACTAACTGAATGTTTACTAAAGTCATCATTCTGGCGGAGTACTGAGGCCTCAGAAGTTCCCTGGCTAGTGGAGACCTCATGGCTGAGCAGGACTGCAAGTAGCAGAAATCCCTGGTCCTCACCATCTAACAACTATGAGATCAACACCACGAACTAGCAAACAAAACCTCTCCCTCTGTTGGGACGATCTAAAATGTCAAGCCAAGAAACTTCTTGGTAAAATCAGCTCATACAAAGGAAAATGTGTCTTCTACAACTTCACAGCAACCATATGCAGGTTTGCCCACTGCCTTTTATTCATCAAAGGCCAAATTATTGTTCCCTAATTAGACAAATCCGTAATCATTACATGTAGACCTGGCAAAGAAAATAAACTCAGAAGGTAGGAAAGGGCCTGGAAGAGATCTTTGTAAAAACTACTACTAAAGACTTTTTCTCCGATTCATAGCAGAGTTATAACTGCAAGAGAGCAAAAATTCAGCAAAAGTCTTGCCAATAACTATTACATATTGGATGTGACTAAGTCTCATTCAGGAAAAGTCCACCCTCTTGGAGCTGTAAGGCACAAAACCAAGTTTGCACTGAATTTAAACTACCTCCAATATCAATGATAAAGGAGTCAAAGAAGAAACTCAGTTTTCAAACTGCATTTAGACCATTAATTACTATTTCAAATGTCTTTGAAAGAAGAATTAGCTTGATTCTAGTAAATGCAACAAACTTTGAAAGAGGTGTTTTGTTAAGAGATCAAATACCCAACAATTACACACTGTCACTGTCCCAAAGGAGATTATCAAAAGATCCATTCACGAAAACTGGATGGTTCTCATACATGGGAAAAATAACGTGTCATCTTTCAGCGTCCTCTCCAAGGCATGACATGTAGTCATTTGCAGGTCTTTCTGTAAAGGCAAGGATCATACACAAAAAGTAGAAAAGCACAGAAAAAATTAGTCCATTGGGACTTTTTTTTTCCCAGAACTGGAAGAATGAAGATGCCTGAAGGACACTTGGAATAAAGACAAGGAATATCTACATCTTCCTTCTATCTCAGTCCTCTTTTTTGTTTTGTTTTTTTTTTTTTTTATTTTCCACGCTTCTTCTTACCTGTTGACTTTGAATTTTTAATCTTTTTCTTCTTTCTCATATTCGTTTGCTTGCTTGTTTTGATAGATACAATAATAATTAATGTGCTGATATCATGGCATTTAAAACAGAAATTGAACCATTTTTAGAATACCTGGGCTCTTTTCTGATGCACAGGAGTTTTGTATTTGTTTGATATGTTGGCACCCAGACTGTTTGTTATAAAACAATTTGCAAATGTTTAATAAATAATGCAGTTTAAAATAATTTTAGCACAGAAAAATATTTGTAAATAAGTTTTAGCAATAGTAGCTTAGGTAGAAACAAACCCTTGAGGGTGTTTTCTCATTGTGTAAAGCCGGCATTGAAATTGTAGACAGGTTTTCCTATTGACCTCTTCTTCTCTTCTGCTGTATAAAACACAAAAGCAGTATTTGTTGTGACCCAAGCAAAAGTGGCAGGGATTTGTGACTCAGCTTGATATGGACTAAAGCACTGGACCCTTTTTCTTTGCAATTCCATGATGAGTGGTGATACCACTAACAGGATAGGACTACTGTTTGTCCTACCATGACCTGGAGCAATTACCCTCGTTTCTTGCTCCCTAAATCTTCTGCCTTCAAATCCAGTAGTTCAGCAAATTTTGTGGAACTCCATCCAAGCACAGGAGGCTGCTGACTCAGGTTGAAGTGAAGGTCCAAGCCTATATTTCTGAGATCAGCTGGTGCTGTTTCATTCTCTGACTAAACAGAAATTAATGCAAATTTTGGGCTGGTCAACAGGCTGTGAATGAAAAAAAAAAAAAATTTTGGAAAGTATTACCATCTGAACCAGTGAAGTTTCAATATTTCAGCTTCTTGTCCCAATGCAAAAACAAGAGTCAAAGGGTTTCCTGAAAGGCAGATACCCTACTTTTTATCAGCATTATGGAGGAATAAAGCAAGAAGCTTTTACTTTGTCTCCCTTCATTAAATTTAAACAAAAATCTTAATAAAAAAAAGTAGTTTCAAAACCATGGACTCGATATTTTATCCAGTCTATTGTCTCTACGGGTAAGGATTAATTATAACATTCAAATTGAACTCCAGAGGTACCACAAAATGTGTTTTTAAGCAGAAGCCTTCATTAAAATAAGGAAGTTACACCAGCAATACCGTCTCTTCAGTGCTTTTGAGTCAGCTTTTTTGCCAAAGGCCCTATTCTAGTTTCATTCAGGAAGCCAGAAAGTTGCATGTGGAATAAGAAGTGATTGCAACACCCAGAAACCCATGTGCTGTTTATATTCAAAGAGAATTTCAAATGCAAAGTGTCCAGGCTACTTTTGAAAGTGGGAGCGGATCATTCAGATCCTGACTTTCAGATGTGTTTAAGAACCTATGTTTGTTTAAACATCTCAGCTATCAGTGCCTTGGAGCCTCTCTCTGATATTAGGATGCACGTCGAGCTCATGATGCTCAAGTTGCTGTGGGATTGCAGAGTTGGGAAAGTGACATCTGGGTACTGAGACACCAGTCTTCTCCCATGATTTGCCTCATTATTTTACAAGAAATACATGTTACTCTAGACATGATTACTATATTTTTGTAGTACGGACGAGAAAACCTACTCCACGTCAAGAGAAAACCATTAAACAAAAAACCCTGATACCTTTAAATTGCAGACGCAGTGAGATGAAATCATCTGTTCCGGTGTTACTGAGTAATTCCCAGTTTTGTCCTTCATACAGTCCTTCTCTCCTCTTTCCTTTCTGCTTTTTTTTTAATTATAAAATAGTAATAATAGCCGTCCATCACCTGCACTGACAAGAAGACCAAGAAGTTTTACTTTTCTCCCCCTAGGAAGCTGCTTTCCCAAGGGCTGTCCTTCTGCTGGAGTGACAGCAGAAATGAAGTGCCCGAAAGGTTTATCCCTCTGTCCCAGTTAGACCCACATCGCTCCCTGGGACAGCACAATTAACTCCGTCCCATTAAAACATTACACACTCTGCAGCACCACCTCAACGCTAGTCCTTGATGGATCTGTCCTAGTTACTCGCAGCCCTTCCCAGTCTGTTTCGAGGCACAGTTGCAGTCAAGCCTGGAAAGAATATCAGCAAAAGGAACCATTGCAGAAGGGTAGAGGGCATTTTTTGTCTTGCTCTCTATAAAGTGTATGGTCAAAATACCAATGCTACCAATCACTTAGAGGTAGAAATTATAAGAGTCAGAGACTTGTTACGCATCATTTTGCTGCTTTCCAGCAAGATAATACTGTGTTTCTCCAACTTTCTGTCTGCAACATCATTTGGGAGAGAAAGGGGAGGGGAAATACTGGGAAAAGAGATTTCTTTTAAAAGTCATATGACCAAAAAGCTCTGACTTATCTTGATATGTAATATAAAACATTAAAAGGCTGAGTATGCTGCAGCATTTTCCAACTACCACACATCGTTGTACAAAAAACGACATTGTACTGAACAGAGTTCAAGCTGAAAACTCCAACAACTAGCCTCCCCCTTACCTCCCATTTTTATCAATTACCTTTTCTAACGTTGCTATTTGTAGAGGAAGCAGAGCAAAATTAAGAACTGAGAAACAGATTTCATTAACTAAGAACTGGGAAATAGATTTGGTTTTGAACATGAAGCATAACCTGTTTTATAACAACAGGCAATCTTTCATCTTTGCGATTCGAGATCTGCACAGATTGCAGTGTCACCTCCCAGCATTCCCCACTGCGAACCTCAAGTTCATGGGAATGACCAATACTAATGATCCCTGAACTGTTTCCCACAGCCAAATGACAGCTGTGATTCTTTAGCCCCAGCTCTCCTCCTTAGAGCTGATTCAGCAGTAAATTTATGGCACTTCCTCTGAAGTGTCCCATGCTGGCTTTGGACATTTATCACCCAACCTTATCATCAGAAGATGCGTCTTCCCCATAACTCATAGTCAAGTGCTTACTTCACCAGACCATGGGTAGCAAGGAAAGGCAGGTCTGGGTGTATTCTGGGAGACTTTGAGGCATTTATCTTGTTATCATCTTTCTTCAGTGGAGGAGGAATAATGGTGGAACTTTGTGCAAAGTGTGGAAGAAATGTGTCTAAAAACATGGCCTTAGAGAAGCATTGGCCATTCCTGAACAAGAATACAAAGAAAGACATGGCATCTTGAACCTATTTCAGGTTTGAGGCTTTTATACTGCCCATCTCAGAACTCAGAACTGAGAACTCAGAAATATTTATATCCAAGACCATCTGCTGGGACAAATGAAGTGCTGTAAAAGTTAAATAGGAATTATGTAGATGTCATTACCCAAATCTATTGCAGTTAATAGACACATCTACAAGTCAATCCATAGTAGATTTAACATTTTCTTATCGGTGTATTTTAAAGGAAGTAGCATAAACCACTTCACTACCTTGGTCTTTCCATCTGCAAAATTGATCCTTAAAGCCAGAATATATTCCTGTATTTACCATTTAACTTATTAAAGACAGTGTGAAACAAATCTGCACCCAACAAGTTGCAACCCCTCCAGCAAGAAGATGTCTACTCCTAGCATGTAAAATGGAGCTCCTGTTTATCCATAACTGAAAGCAGTATCTGTATGAAATCCTGACCAGAACAGGAGTTCACAGAACTCTAACTCAGATTTTGTCCTGATGGTGGGTTGTTCTTGCCAAAATACATGGTGATGTTTGACTAATGTAGGTTTTTAAACTGTTTAGAGAGCAAGGCACTATCGGGAGAAATTGCTTCCAGGTTCAGATGTGGATTTCAAATGCCCTGTCTTTCCCCCCCAGTCTCAGCTCATCCAGGCAGTATTTTATTTTTAAATGAGGGCAAAACGCAGTGTCTTTAACTTCATAACTTCTTGTTCAGAAACTCTAGCAGTGTGTGATAGTCTGGTTAAGAACTGTTTATCCTGCAGCCATGCCAGCAAAGCAATGCACCCTTGATCTTTCCATATGAGCTGTTACACAGAGAGCAGGTTTCACAGCAGGTTCCATGGCACAAAAGACATCACGATGCAGAAATAATGCTCCAAACAGCCAGACGCATTCTCACTTCTACAAATGTCTGAGCAAACATCCGCATCTGGTATTCTGACTTTTTGTTGTTGTTTTAAAGAAAGTGAAAATCTGAGGATTAGCTTTTGTACTTTACTGTTTAGCAGTGCCTCCACCGGCTCAAACTAAAGAGTTCTTGCTTTGGGTCTGGCTGGAAATTGGTCAGTGCATCAGGAGCACTTGTTCAGCATGTTCTGCAAGGAACAGACCTGAAATGCAAGAGCTATCCTTTACTCACAGTAGGAATATCTAAGGATTATATTTTCAAATCAAAAGTATCAAAAAATCAGCTCATTTTTCAAAGTTCTGTGGGCTACATATTCAAGTACCATTTTAAATTGTGCTGAGAAAAACATTTTTGTCCATTTTGAAATACTACAAAAATTCTCATTCAAAGTGTTGTTATTCCATCTGGGTAGTCAAAATTAGAGAAGTAAATCCTGAGCAAACAAATCAGACTTTTGTACCTCACTCTGTAAAGACAAATATTAAAATTGCAAACAGTAGATAAATAGAAACATTCTAAAATGCAAATTAATTGTTACCAACGATATAAGGCCAAGCCAGTAAAGTGCTCTCATTAAGAAGCTTTATGGAGGCCATAGATTTAATTATCGGGGGCAGTTGTACAACTCGTTCTGACCTACTAGCAGCATTTTTGGTTTGCACAGATGGGCCATAGTGCTGTCTCTTTCCTTCGTCGATCTTTCCCGTTCCCCAGAACAGGCAAATTACTGAAATTTGTAAGTATTCCGCTCAGCAAAGCTCTCACCCTTGCTTGTCAGTCTCGAATGCAGCATGCTTTCTGCTGGCAGTAGAGGTGGAGACAATTTCCAAGGCTGTGAAAATCTTATAAGTTTTTTTCCCTTAATAATTATTATTCTGCAGTTGGCAAAGATGAACGCAGCCTGCTCTCCCTGCTCATTTTCTGCTAACAACAGTAAGTGTCCTACATACTTAAACCATGCACCATGGACATGCGGGGTGGAGGACAAAGACAAAGCTTACACAGCTGGTTTAATAAATAAGGGGCTTCAGATGTTTCCCTAGGTACATGTAGGGTGTATAGCTCTGTTCTGTGCACTCGCCATGAAGTAATGAAGTTTGGGGCCTACTGGAGGATGTATACTACACTTGGCCATGTTAGTTTTTCAGAAGGGAGAAGATTTGTGTGAGGCCTGGGCTTTTCTTTTTTCCCTGAGAGGAAAAATAAAACTGCCAACACCACATTGCTGTAAAGTCCACAAAATAAGACCCTAGCAATTTCTTCTACAGACTTGTGTCATATCCTGATAGAAAAAAATTAATCCTGTTTATAATTGCTGGATGGACCTCAGTAATAAAGGATGTCATCTGTGCTTCCACCCAGGAGTCCCTGCTCCTATCGTTCTGGTTATTCCTTTGAGTAATCAATTTTCTTTAACCTGCATTTCTGTTCCGTCATCAAGCAAATGAATTAAAAGACTACGTTGCCATTCAATCCTTGTAATACTTGCCTCACAAATTTCGGACCATTGTCAGTAAAACTCCTCCATTCTGTGTCTCAGGGGAAAAACAACAACAACAACAAAATCCTAGGTCTTTTGTCATCTCCAGGACTTATTCTTGGAGGAAAAAGCTTGGATCGTCAACGACTACTTACAGAGTGAAAACTTCTGTCTTAAGTTCCTTCTCTTCTTGATGATAGACAATGGAGAGAGTGAAAAGCACGGTTTTCCTCTGCAACACTATGAAACTGAATAAACTGATGTCTGGCTTGATCATTTCTCATGTATTAAAAAAAAAATGTATCTCTAAATGAACACCTACAAATACACTGCCAGCTAATGAATGTATACAACCTTGACTCTTTTTTATGTTGTTTAAGAGGACCTGTCTCACGTTTGCCTTGACACCCTCTTTCAGTTTGTCTGATCCTTTGCTTAGCAAAGGTTAAAAGAAAGAGCTTCTGCCTGGACTCACAGCTTCTGGCCTGCACCACACAAAAAGTCAGGGCATCCTTTAAGGTAACAGTTTTCCCACAGAAACCAGTTGTGAACACTAGACTTGCTTTTAACATACTTAACTTTTAAAAACAATTTTCTTGACATTGATATATCCATGTACTTAAGCTACAGTTAGGATCACAGTGAGAATATTTCCTTATTTCCCAGCAGTAATGTTCAATTTCTCTTTGAGGCATCATAACTGCATTTTACTTACACTGATCCTTGGTGCCAGCCAGCCCTAGCTTGCCTAAGTTTCACACAGTGTGGCTGCATTCACTGTGCTAATCTTATGTTACATACATTTTTTTGTCACTCCATGTGTTTCTAATTGGTTTCCCAAGCACCCGCAGCATTACAGCTGCTCTATTTGGCAGCTGCAAGTGCCCACAAACCCCTGTGTCTTCCTCTTCTACACTGTTTTAGGTATTCTCTTTTGGCACTAAAGTGAAAACAGTTGTAATCAGATGTAAAATATATATTAAAAAAAAAAAAAGCATATGGAGATCTTGTGGCTTTGATGTTGCAAGAGGAGAAAAGTCTCTTCCTGCTTTACACCCGTTCTCCCACCCCTGCCGATGGAAACTGGCATTTCTCTGTGTGACCTGTGGCTATCATAAGAAGTTACAAGCAAAATAACCACAAGCAGAGGACGAACGACCAAGAGTGCACAAGCTGCAGCTGGTGGTGGACCAGGCAGAGGTGAAGGCAGGGCTGACCGCAGCATCCCTTCTGGAGGCTCTTCACACCCGTGTGCAGGGCTGCCTGGCTGGGTTCAGGAGGTTGAGCTGTCCTCCCAAACCTTTCTGTGCTTTCCCTGCCTGGAAAATGGCATAGTGAAGCTTATTACTTTACAGTGGAAAATGTAAGTGTTCTGCAAAACACTCAGGTTCCTGAATAAAAGGCCAAAGAGATTACTTTTAAAGCACTATCTTTTATGACTAGCAGGGGAATAAGCACAGCAAGGTGCTTCATAAGTTGCCTACAAACAAGCAGCCGTGGAATGCAGTGTGGAAACCCATTAGAGAAAGGGCTGTGTTATCTTTACTGCGCATGCAGAGCAGACTTGTCTTCACCTTGGCATCTCTAATCTCACCTGAGAAAGATGCACAGCAAGTGAAAAGCACAGGGCTCGTTTTAACTGTCATGTAAGACTGAAGAGTGGACCCAAGCCCAGCACCACCTGAAGCTATGGTTTGGGGAGGTTTAGGTGTTTTTAAAATCAGTGCCCAAACCCCTGAGCTGTCCTGAGTGCAGATTTTCTGAGGTCATGGGTGGGCTTAGCTGTGAGCATCAGTCCAGACCCAGGCTAGGAACCAAACTGCTCATCCTGTGCAGGGCAGTTAACAAACTGTGCTGTTTCTGTGTCTATCACCACGGTCTTAATTTGCTGGACCAAATACTCTAGTAGGCCTGTAACATGAGTTTCTCATAGAAAGTGAACCACTATTTGTGTGTAGAAAGGGATGGAGAAAAATAATGAGTGAGTCTCAATCTCATGTTCATTTTTCATGGAAGATCCCAGCGGGATGGACTAAAAATAGTCCTGCAGGACAGCAAAATTTTTGCTTAATAAGACAAGGGTGCCCAATCCACACATGTAATCCTTGTAATGTTTCTGCTGAATTGAGCTTTATATGGGGGTAGAAATGAACTCCTACAAAATATGCTGTTGCATTAATTATAAGTTTTCCATTTGACAGCTTAATTAAGAAAAGAAGAGTTAGTGTAGGGCTTGCAGAATTCATGATGAATCACACATATTCTTACAGACTTCATTTGCATGTTTCAATTATACACATTCCTAACTGATGAACAGCAACATAGCATTTTCTGTTTAATAAATGTGATATCTGTTGGAATTGATAACATTAGTTCAGTAATTACTGAGCCATTATTGTCAGGCATCAGGAAAAAAAAGTGGAAGGATGCCCTAGTTATTAAAGTTTAGAATCAGCACTGAAAAAAAAATAAAATGTGTGGGCTTTACCTACAGTCACAATACTGAGCAGAAGTCAGTGATAGAGGGTGCCTATGGATCCAATTAGGAGACAAGGGAGAGAGGAACAATAGCTTCATGACGGGAGAACCAGACAGAGGCTTGGGAGATCTGTGTTTAATTCTTGTGTCTATCACAGACTTCCTGTGAGGCTTTGGTCAAGTAATTTAATCTCTTTATGTCTCAGCTCCCTATCTGTAATAATATAATATGCAATAATACAATATCCCCTTCTCCCTTACTTTCGTCTATCCTTTTCATTTGCAGCAGCTTAACTGTTGGGACTATCTCCTTCTTTGATACAATAACGCTCTGATTTTATGGGTAAGCACCAAACATGCTACCATAATATAAACAATTGTAAACCTGATTGTCATTTAACTCAAGAGGGAGAAAAACCCAAACAAACAAACACAACAACCCACCCCACAAAGAACCTTCTATGTAGACACTTAAAGTGAGAAAAAAGGAGACAAATATCAGCTCAAGCATCTTTTCTAAGGCAGTGTTTTTGATAAACCATCTTGTATCCAAACTTTCTAAGGAGAACTCTCTTTTTTGTTTTCCCAAATATGGAAAGAAGGAAACAGAGGTTAAGAGCAGGGAATACCTCCCCCGACAGAGCTAACAGTAGAGAACTGTAGATGACAGTTTAGTCACAAATTCAGACAAAACTTTAGGTTTTGTACCCAAAGAAGAACTACTTTCTTGGCTACGGGAAATAGACATTTGCAAGAGGTGAGCATGCATGGAGATGCCAGGGGTCTCTGTCTGATGGCTTTTTTCCCTGTTGCAATAACAGCAGCTTGAAATCAAGTTCAGATGTTTATTTCTTTGGTGACCTATCAAAAGTCTCCTACACTACCGTAAAGGCAATTGCTTACACATAAAATAGGTTTCTGCTATAATTATCTTTGAATGTATTCATAATTATCTCTAGCAAGATTACTGAACAGAGCTTCGCCTGAAAGAAAGCTGGAAATGGCTCCTCGTTCAACTTTCCAAGGAGCAGCGTCTGCTTTATTTTACCTCCTCATCGCCAGAGACTGATAATGTACAAAGCACCTGACTCCTATTTTCCAAAACATTTTTTGGAAATGTATGTTACCTTTCTGACTGACATAGATTCTGTTTTCATCAAATAAAGCACAAGGACACTGTGTGTGTGGAGCAGCTGTAGGTGGGTATTTTGTATGTCCCATCAAGAACAACAGAAAATACGTGCTTTGACATTTCACTGAACAAAAAAGTACTAAGGGATGAAGGGGAAGATCCCGGTAACATAGAATTTTATGTCGTTTTATGAAACCTACACATCAAATATGGAAATTAATGCCATCAAGAAGCAAAGGATTGTTTCCTTACCACTTCATGCCAGTGTTTTAGCAGAGACAACAGATAAGCGTCAGGGAGCGAATTCCACCTGAGGGGGTAGGTCATGATGTTCAGTATAGCGCTCTGATGCCTGTCCATGGCTAGAGCTGTTCTCCGATTTATCATCTCACATTTGATTGTTACTAGAAATGACTGCAACTGTTCCAACTGAATGTTTTTGTTTTTCTTTTTCCCACTGGAAAATGCTGATTTGTAAAAATGTAGCTGATCCATGGGAACAGAATGATTTTAATGAAGTTCTGGTTGAAGCCAAGGAAACTGGCAGCTGTGCCAGTTTCAAAAATCTCTTGCTCAGGCAGGTTTCTAAAATTATCCCATGTGATTTGCTGCCTGTTCACCTGATATACTGCTAAAGAGATCAAGCTCCTCCAAGTCCCAGGCTCTCAGTTGCGGACTGGACAGACCTGGAAATACAGATGCTCAAGGTGCCACCTCTGGACTTTGCCAAGACTTTGGAAGGTTCAGGAAAAAATGTTTTGAAACTATTGAACAAAATAGAATCATATAATCACAGAATCTCCTGAGTGGGAAGGGCCCCCCCAGGCCCACCAGCCCAACCCCTGGCCCCACACAGGCCCAGCCCCATCACAGCAGATGACTGAGAGCGTTGGCCAAACGCTGCTTGAACTCAGCCCAGCTCGGGGTGGTGACCACTGCCCTGGGGAGCCTGTGCCAGGGCCCCACCACCCTCTGGGGGAAGAACCTTCTCCTGATCTC
>VWZZ01007732.1:898674-909939 GCA_013399095.1 Psophia crepitans | reverse complement strand
GCTGTGGCGCCCAAACCTGCCCCCAGCACTGGAGGTGAGGCCGCCCCAGCGCAGGGCAGAGTGGGACCATCCCGTCCCTGGCCCGGCTGGCCATGCCGGGCTTGGTGCCCCCCAGGACATGGTTGCCCTTCCTGGCAACCTGGGCACACTGCTGGCTCATGGTCAACTTGCTGTTGACCAGGACCCCCCAGTCCCTCTCAGCACGGCTGGTCTCCAATGTCGCATCACCCGGTCTGTATGTATAACCAGGGTTGCCAATAATAGCATTTAATTTTTTTGTTAAACAGAGCTGTGGACTCATTCAAGAAGATCTTTTGAAAGTCTGTTTTACACTTGAGGGTGGGGTTTTTTTTATTTTTGAATTTTCTGCTGAATCGCTGAAACCTAGCGGAGTTTATTTCTTTGTTTTATAGTTACCATTGCAAAGACATTTCAACTGATCAATAATAAGTACAATCGTTCTGGTGGGTTTTGTCTCAGCCAAGGTGGCTCCGTGAAAGAACTGACCTAAGGATGTGTTTTCCCAGCTGTGACTAAATGGTTATCTGAGGCTAGACACACATACAACTTAGGGAGATCTAAAATTCAGCAAGATAAGTACTGTTCCTAAACATCAGAAAACCCTCTGAAATTAGAAGAGATTAGGCATGCTACCTACTGTAGCTGGGTGAAATAGCATTTGTTGCTTATCTTTCTTTGGTTGTTCGATTTGGCGCTTTGTACTCAGAATAATAAAAAAATTAGAATTTGTGACAAGGATGAGAGTTTGTGCTCTGAATTTAGTTTTATTCATAGCATCTGAACCTGTTACTCCACTTTCTTGGCTATTTAGAGACACCAAAATGGTAACTTTCATCTGCTTTCTAAAGGCCGTCTAGGCATAGTTGTTTCCTTCATTACATGTTAATTTAGCATTGCCTTTTTACTTTCCTCTTGTTTATATTGTCCCGTCATTGACCTGAGGCTCTTTGTGACTTTTTTCCCCTATTCTTATTGTAGCCAGTTACCCTGCAATTTTCCTTTTTCTGTCTCCATCTGGCACAAGTGAAGTAGGTGGCGAAAACGCAGGGTTTACAGGCTTCTGCTCTGAGCTGTGCAGGTTTTACTCACTTTTCCCTTCCTGATGTGGCTTACTACACAAGCTGGAAAACCCAGTTTCTCATGGGACACCTCACCCTTGACAAGGTTAGATCTTCTCGGTTTCAGCTATTGCTGAAAGACCAGCAGTCTACCAGTACCTGCTCCAAACTCATGAGGTTTGGAATTCCTCATCATTGTCACATCCACCCCTGGAGTACCTGAGTGGTCTTCCTCCCCTCTTCCAAATCATTCACTGTTGTCTGCCAGAGAAAAAGTACTGGATTTCTGTTTTCATTCTACCAGTTTCTGTTTTGTAAGAAATTTACATCATAAGGTAATTTGTTTCTAGACTTAGGTGGTCTGCAGGCGTTTAGATGTCTGAAATGATCACAAACATGAGACCTTTTTCTTTTTGTGTAATTCAGGTTCCAGCTCCCTGAGTGTCACCAGGCAGACCTGGTTTTTTTGGGCACAGGAAAGTCCCTCTCAGCTGTTCTTTAAAATGTGAGACAAGGGTTAGCTGTCAGGATAAAACCACTGCAGTAATCAGTTTACAGAGGTGTAAATTGTTTGTCAGAACACAATGCCAGCAAGGCAATTTTGTTTAACAACAATCCTAACAGCAAGGGTCCCTGGAGTGGAAATGAGCAATCAAGGAACCAAACAGGGCTGAAACTTTGAAAAAGCGAGGAGCTATCTCTTTCCAGTGCATCTCAGTATAATAACACCTTGCACAAAGTGCGGGGAAGGTAACCAGGCTTCCTTTCCTGTGATCCTGAAACCAGCATTTATCCAAGTAATTTGTATTCACAAAAGCAAACTTATTCCTTAACATGACAAAAGAAGTATTGGAGGACCAGGGCTTTACCCAAGGTTTTCAAATATGGCCACCCTTAACTTGGTTCTCCTCAAATTCAACGGTTTTATTGGCAGTCACATTGGGATTAAAATAATCAGAATTAAAACCAGACCACACAGTCCAGGAAATCCCATCCTCAGATTTCCAAAATTATGCAGTGTTTCATCTAGACACTCTTAACTAAACCATCCTGGACATTTTGGAGATAGCAGAATCAAGCCATTCCCATTTTAATTTCTTGGTGTTGAAATTAATTTTGTGCCTATGCCCTTATGGGGGTACATCCATAAATCCAAAGCATGAGGAATGCTGAGAACATCTCATTTCCCCTCACCAGCTACCGCACAGATAGATCAAAATTTAGTGAATAAAAGCTGCTTTCTCTCCCTACAAAGTTTGCTTTGCTTCTGTCTTTAGACCGTCACGAGTCCCATCATACTATTACAATCAGTCAGCACACCAAAATGAAATGATTGAAAGGCGATTCTCAGCAGAACTGGAACAGCCCCTTCGTTTTTTATTTCTTACTTTCATGTGTGTGAGACAGGGAGAGAGAGCGACTATTGAACTTTAAACTTCCTGATAAGCTGTATTGTGGGAAAATGCCATTTTTAGGTTTACATGAAGGAGCTACCTCTGAGAATGGCCTTTTAGCCTGTGAAAAAACTAGAAACATCCCAGGAAGTCTCCGAAACACTGTAGCACTGTGAGAATTTGTATAAAAATAAACACTGGATTATTTCAGTCCTACTCCCTTGAGAAAATGAGAGCGAATTACTCAGAGCTACTAGCATAATCTTGACAGAGGAAGGGAAATTAGCAACTGATGCCAGGGCTTTTTTTGTTTTGTTTGGGGTTTTTTCCCCTCCTTTTTAGTGTAAAGTAATACTTGGAAGAGACAGCAAAGGCAGGTTATGCGTGTGATTGAAATGGGCTCAGAGCTGAGACCAAGCCCTGGAGGAGAGCAAGCCAAGCCAGAAGGAGCGCTTTTAAAAGGTGTAAACTGGAATTCACAGAAACATGAGAGCTTGGAAAGCATCCACTGACAGAGACAATCTGAAAGCAGACAAATCCTGGTCTCTGGAGTTCAGAGGATTTTTTAAAGCTTTTTGTCGAGCATTTTTCTCAGGAGAAATTAAGATGTGAAAGGCACAAGGAGTCAAGCAGGGTCCCATGTCACTGCAAAAGCTGTTTCTAGGCCTGGTCAGGAAAGTTCTTCATTTCATGGAAAAATTATTCAGATTAATCTGTCTTCCCATCAGGAAGGGCTGAGAATACCACATGGTAATAAAGCCACATTTTATTCATCATTGCTCCTAGGACTAGTAAAACATGGTGAGAAAGAAGATGAGAAGTTGTGATTTCAATAACTACTGGTGAGCGACTGCAGTAAACCAAGAGAAAGCTCCATGAAGCAAAGAGTAGAAAGTCTAACACAGGGTTATCTGAAGCCGTAACACTGAGAATGCACATGTAAGAAAAGTAGAGTGAATGCTGCTCCTCCACAGGAATGTCTCCACAGGTATGAACTGCTCTGTAATGCTGAGCAAAGTTGAGCAACTGTTTGATGGAGAATGCATTGTTGCCTGAGATGGTTTGTGTGCACTCAGAGGTAAGCTCAAATTTGCATTGTTCCCAATTCAGAGCAATGGTTAAAACCAGAGGCTTCGTTAATGGTCTAACATGTGAGAACTGAGCTTCAGACCTAAGCTCCCATACCTTCCGTACCTTGCACGGTACCAAGAAGACAAGGAAGAGAGCACAATATGCTAGGAAAGGAGAGAAGGCATTTTGCCTGCTGTCTTGGCTGACTCTGGATTCCAGAGTAAAAAAGAGTTAAAAAGCATGATTTTCTTTAATCTGAGCTAGAAAGCTAGTTTTATAGCTGGACATGTAACAAACTTATATTTCCCCAGGGCAAAACACAGAGGGAAACCCCCCACAAACACTGTAAAACCACTGCAGAAGCACTCACTGCTACCCACATCCCCTTCTGCAAAAATACTTCCAGGCAATTTGGGAGTGGCAGCAGACAGGATCTGGTCCTTTAGCTGTCAGATTGGCGAATAAAGAAAGACAAAGGTGAGGATCTCCAATAGGAACAAAATGAAGGCAAAAAAGTTGCTTCACAACAGGGAGAAAATCTACACCTCCAGAAGCAGGAAAAAAAATACATGTTTTTAGCTTCACTGCCCAATCAAGTTAATAAAAACCTCCAAAAAATCACTATACAACTGTATGATATCTACAGTGAAAATTCAATATCTACTGCCATTAACAACATCATTAATAACAAATGTCTGTTTAATTACTCTTGCTAAGATTAAAAAGGCCATTATTCTTGTAACTTGAGAAATTCATTAGCTGGAAAGTCTGTTTAATGCCAAATGCACCCCCCTTAAAGGCACAGGGTTTAATACTTGAAGGTATTTCTGACATTCAGGCATTTGTGTTGCTTGAAGAAGCACTACCCAGCTGGGCTGAAGTTCATGCTGTGGCAATCAGCAAGTGCTGTTACATTTCAGAATCTTAGATGAAGCTAGAGCATGTCTGATAACACTGCCTTTCCTCCAGAAGAGTTAAAAATGCTCAGGGACAGAGTAGGGTTTTCAGAAGTACCTAAATCACGTAGAATCCCTCATCTATATCACAGAACTGTAGAATCATACAATAGAATCTCCCGAGCTGGAAGGGACCCATAAGGCCTATGAAGTCCAACCCCTGGCCCCACACAGGCCCAGCCCCATCACAGCAGATGGCTGAGAGCGTTGGCCAGATGCTGCTTGAACTCAGCCCATCTCGGGGCGGTGACCACTGCCCTGGGGAGCCTGTGCCAGGGCCCCACCACCCTCTGGGGGAAGAACCTTCTCCTGATCCCCACCCTAACCCTCCCCTGGGGCAGCTCCAGGCCGTTCCCTGGGGTTCTGTTGCTGGGCCCCAGAGGGAGGAGATCAGCGCCTGCCCCTTGGCTCCCCCTCGGGAGGAAGCTGGAGGCCCCATGAGCTCTGCCCTCAGCCTCCTCTTCTCCAGGCTGAACCAGCCCAGGACCTTCAGCCTCTCCACACACCTTCCCCTCCAGACCCTTCCCCACCTTTGTTCCCTCCTCTGGACACTCCCCAGCAGTTTTATGTCCTTTTTGTGCTGTGGCGCCCAACCCTGCCCCCAGCACTGGAGGTGAGGCCGCCCCAGCGCAGGGCAGAGTGGGACCATCCCGTCCCTGGCCCGGCTGGCAACGCCAGGCTTGGTGCCCCCCAGGACATGGTTGCCCTTCCTGGCAACCTGGGCACGCTCTTGGCTCATGTTCAGCTTGAACATGAAGGAAAAATTAATATGAAGGAAAAATAAATGTGGCTGAAAGATGGGCTTTGGTAGCTATATCCAGCAGCAAATTTTGAAAATGCAGCCCCATGATGTTCTCTATATAATTCAGCTTTCTCTCCTCATATGCTGAAAGGGTTTTGCACCACCACCATAAACTCTAAGTCTGTGGATTATGCGGTGTGCACCATCCAGACCTGAGTCCTCAGGACACCTCGCACTTGTGTTTGCATTGCTATGGAAGGGAGGAAAACGTAGCAAATGAGACAATGCCTCTTAACGCAGCAGTTTGGCTGATCTCCATTTTTAATGCTACTACACTCTCAACATTTCACCTCCAGCGCTGAATGTAGTTGTACAAGCAGGTACAGAGTAATTAACTCCTTCTAAAGCACTAAATCCTGTACTGCTCCTTGACCACAGTCCAAAGTAGGCAGAGGATCTGGTCTGTGTTACAGACTGACGTAGACAGGTAAAAACATTTCCCGCCTCTGAGTTCTATGGATGATACAGAAAGGCTATAGAGAAAAATTATTGCAGTTCGTAACAAAAGCAAACAGGGACGCACTTAGCAGAGTAATTTACTCTGAGACATAAGAGGCTGCATACAGGAGTAGTGACCCAGGTCATGTGCCACTCCAGCTAGCTAAACTCCACATCATGCGTATCTTGTAATCATAGCACGAACAAGGGAGACCTGTTGGAGTGAGTCCAGAGGAGGCCACAAAGTTGATCTGAGGACTGGAGCCCTCCTCCTGTGAGGGCAGGCTGAGGGAGCTGGGCTTCTTCAGCCTGGAGAAGAGAAGGCTCCAGGAAGACATTACAGCACCTTCTAGTCCCTGCAGGGGCTGCAGGAAAGCTGGAGAGGGGCTGGTTGCAGGGCAGGGGGGGCCAGGCCAAGGGGAAGGGCCTGAAGCTGCAGGAGGGGATCTGGAGCTGAGCTGGGAGGCAGCAATCCTTCCCTGGGAGGGTGCTGAGGCCCTGGTACAGGGTGCCCCGAGAAGCTGTGGCTGCCCCTGGCTCCCTGGCAGTGCCCAAGGCCAGGTTGGATGGGGCTTTGGGCAGCCTGGGGTGGTGGGGGGTGTCCCTGCCCATGGCAGGGGGTGGCACTGGGTGGGCTTTGAGCTCCCTTCCCACCCAAACCAGCCTGTGATTCTGTGATTCTATATCATGGTGGGAGTCAGAAATGAAGCTTTTGAAAAAGGTACCCAAACGGTAGGTAGCTCAAAACCTATGCTAAAAGAAGGCTCATTGTGTAGCCTGTTCATGCACACTTTTGATAACCACAGGCCACACAACAATGTCTGTGCAATATCTTGGGTATATTACAAAAGCTGAATTAACTATCCCGTGTAACAAAGTTTCAACACTGGTTTGAGGGGCCCTAGAAAATACAAAAGGGTATCAGAAGGGCAGTGATTTGTCCTCTTTCCCTCATTTACTCAGAAAATTACAACAGTCCTGGCTGCTATGGTCATTGATGTGATGGTGACAGCAAACCATGAAGAGTTGTGTAGCTACTTGATGTGATACCAAGACAGTAAATTGAGACTGAATAGTCACATTCTGAAAATGTTACAGATATCCCAGATCTTAAGAAGATCTCAGAGACACCAGCCCCACTTCTTGGGTACATTTGTTCTGGTTTTCTGCTTCTGGTGGACTCATCCACAGAAGTCCAGCGTTTTTATGTTGTTGTTGCTGTAGTTTTAACCTTTCAACCTTTCTCTCGTGTTGATACCACCTCGAATCCATGACTGTTTGGAGATGATTCCACTTTTCCCATCATGCTGCCTAGGCAATTCAACTGTAGTGGAATATAGACAGTTCTCCCTGTAAAATAAAAGCTCACATTGATAGTACACCATTGATTAAAGACTTACAGCTCAGGAATAGTCCTACCAAGTGACACACTGGATGCTTTTACATAGTGAAAGCAGAATGACTTGAAATTAAGAGGAAGTAGATGTCAGGGAACCTGAGCAGTAATTCTGAAAATCTTTGAGTTTGGGTCCTTCCCCTACTTACAGATGTTCAACAGCCTTGTCTTTTACAGTCACTCTCCAGCAGCATATAAAAGCATCTTCTTCATGTTGGTCACCAATATATGAACATCTACCACAAAGTCACAAACATCTGTTAAAAGAGCTTTTTATAAGAACTTCTGCCTCATTTCTAGGTCATGCAAAGAGGTACACTAATTCAGTGTCAAGAGCAGTGGTACTGTAGGCCAGTAATTATGTTAATACAGATAATGATATGTACTTTTATTACAGAAGCTTTTTCAGAGTTAATTTTAAGTCAAGCAATTGCTTTGCTCTGTTTAGCTTTGCGTTTGGATGGTGAATGAAGTAAAACAACAAACGTAATTTTGGTCAGTGCATTGCAGAAGTGAGGAGTTGCCTGAGAACAGGGGCATTAACCATTTTCCTTCTGGCTTGGTTTTCTACTGCTTGGTTCCATTTTGTGAGCCTCTAACAGTTGACTTCGAAATGCCATACCCACCCAGTTATACCTCGTTTATCTGAGAAATGTTACATCAGAAGCAAGAATTGGGCTTGTCGAAAAGCAATGCAGCAAACAAAATCACTGTAGGTTAACTGCAGTCAAGCTGCTTTCTGAAATAGGTGAGACACTCACAACAAGTCTTGGAGTATGTATAACGGGCCAGAGCTGTAAGGGATGCTGGTGTGCTGCAGCCCAGGTGAATGGCTAAGAGCATCCATATGTCCCAATTAATTTAAAAATGCGTATACTGTGTGCAGTGTGTGTTTTCATAGGCAAGGAGCTAGATCCAGCAGTGCTCTCGAGCAATTGATCAGCCCCTATATCCAACACTGGAAAGTCAGGTTGCCTAGGCTTCCATTTCAATTTTCAGATCTTTAACCCATATATGATTCGTAGACACAAAATCTTAATGCATTTTTGTTAACATCCTCAGTCAACTAATGGCTTGAAATATGTGTAATAATAATATACAGGAGATAAAACTAGAAATGAGAAAGTATTATATGTGTATAAGATCGCCACATCGTTTTTCTCAGGATCAGTATGATTAACCTACATATCCAGCTATCAGACACTCTGGGTTAAGTTGAACCATAGTTAGGAACACAACCAGTTTACATGATACTACCCCAGGGGTCAATTTGGCCCATCACACGCTAATTACATCCCTGAAAAATAATGCCTTTTTTTTTAAAGAAAAAAAAAAAGAAAAGGTAAATAGTCTTTTCTAAAATTATTTTTATGGAAAACAGGTTTTGTTTGTTTTTTCAAGAAAATTACATATTTGCAGAGTTCCTGGACTTTTTATGCTGTTACAAGTTACATCTGGTTTTCTCCATTGGCGTTGTCCAAGCCAAATTTAAAGGTAAAGCTAATCCAGAGCAAGCCAAGGATCCGACTAAATTCTATAAGCCAAGAAACAGCCAAGCCACAGAGAATATTTAGGCACGAGTCTCCTGCCGCAGCCCAGCGCTGCAATCCCCAGGAATGCACTGCGATTGCTCTGCAACCTTGAAAAGCCGGGAGGCAGCTGCCCATTTCTGGCTGCAGCCTCCACTGCTAAAGCATTTTTTTCCAGCTTGTTTTTTTCTCGTCCCCGTCCAGGCCAGCCCCAAGCCGCGAGTCCCGGTGTAGGATTTCGGTGGCTGTCCCCTTCCCCTTCGCCCTCCAGCCGCCGTTCATCACCACCCGTTGGGATTAGGCAGAGGGATGGACAAACTTCCTGAGGCTTGAGGCTCTGCAAACACTCGCTCTTCCTTCTTTGCAAAAATAACTCGGGTCTGCAAGCGCCTCTTCTTGCAAAGCCAAATACCTGCCCAGGCAGCGTGGTTTGTGTTTTTGTCTGCTTGTTTGTTTGTTATTAAATGGAAAAGTTGTGTATTTCCACTTCTTACAAGCTAGGCTGGCATGAGGGTGTCACCGGGATATGAAATGTCTAGCCATACCTCTGGTTTACTTCTTTCTTACATGTTTTCCTCTCTCCTTGTTCTATGCTCTGTAATTCATTGTCTCCAGTATAACTCAAGTCTTACAGCTGAGTCTGAGCTTGCTAAGCAAAATTCTGGGCCCCAAAATGAGTTTTGCAAGTGATTTCAGTGACAGTAAAGAAAGTATGGATACCTATCCCTTGCAGGAAGACATAATATTAACTACATATATTTTAATATCACTGCTATGTTTATTTGTAGTGATGTGACATGAAAAGCACCAGCATCATCATAGCTGCAGGGCAACATTTATATGTAAAATCTTACTTAACCTTGTGATAAGAATCCCTGGTTAAGGGTAATTGAATATTCAGGACGAAAAATGGCCACGTAACTGAAAGAAAGATTTCTGCTTCTGTCTCTCATTCCTGCAGCTGTAGTGTTTGTGCATAGCACCTTTTTCGTGAAAGCAGCTTAAGGCTTCTTTGGAAAAGACACATTTGAAGAGATACATGTTTCTTACATCTCTGCAAAAGGTAGATCACATGCAGGTAAAGCTGCAAGACCAGTGAAATGTTTTACTGGGAAGAAGTCCACACCAAAGTAGCAACATGAACCAATTTATTACATATATGGACTGATGGTTCCCAGTGTTAATCACCCATACTAGTTACTTGTGTGTGTGTATATGTGCACAGATATTAGTAGATCTCCACACACTGTGAGCATCCGTGGATATAATGTATTGTTGCATGCTGTCAACCCGTGGAAGATTTAAACTTCCCACCAAAGTGCAATCCTTTTTATCATTCCCTACCCATTTTGCTCTCTAATGGCTCTAGAAAACAGAGCTTCCCTGTCTTTCCAGAGCTGTTACAAAACAGAGACGCGTGTACAGTGGCATCAGATGGAGAGAGCTGGTTGTTGCCCATCGTGCCCTGACCCATCCAGACACCACTCGCTGCTCAGGAGCTTTTTCATCCTTCCTGTCTGTCTGCTCTCACTTCGCTCTTCCCCAGGGGCTGTTCCCTTCCTCTCCCTGTTGCTTTCTCAGTACTTCAGCAGAAGTTTCCAAGTCCCTCAAGTAGTTCCACTGAAAGGGGGGAGGTAGCAATTCTTTCCTTGACAGGGCTTGCCAGGATGTGTTGCTGCTTGGAAGTACAGAGGCAAGGAGAAACCTCTCTGCTCTGCAAAGCCCAGGCTGCTGCATGCCAAAGCTAGAGCTCAGTACAAATGTTCCCAACAGCTCCTGGCTGGATGGGTGGATGGGCAAAGGTCCCTAGCCTGGAAAATCAGCGGAATGCCAAAGTGGGAAAGATTTAACTCTTTTCTAAAAGTTGTGTGTCAGAGAACTACACCTGCCAGACTTCCCTAAAGAAACCATATCCCTGATGGACTCTTTAGTTTGGTGAAGCTGTTCCCCTTCCCTGAGTACCTACATCTTCCCATCAGGAGCCACATCAGCTTTAACCAGCTCCCAGGCCTTGGAGAACCCATTTCAAATAGCCTTTCCCCACTCCTTCACTTGCAGCTTCGCTTGCTGCTCTCCTTCCTCACAATCCTTGAGAGGGCTCTCGTGCAATAGCCTGCTTCCAAATACTATCTGTCACCAGCTGCAACTGTTTGTAGCAACATTTTAATAGGTTTTAGTAGATTCTCTGTCTCCGACATCTTCTATCTACCTAAAAGTAAGATTGCGGGGCTAGGACTGGTAATAATTTTTTACTTCTTTTTTTTTTTTTTTTTAAATAAATTGCCAGTCAAGATTACAGAGCAAAGGTAATTGCAAGTCACATATGTTTTTTATCACTTTTTCACTCCCTCACCCTTCTGATGTTTGCAGAGTTCTGCTTTGTGCTAGTAGTTTTCTTGGTGGTTATCAATTTTGTTTAATTTGCAAAGAAAAACCATGTTCTTTGATTCTCCTTTGTAATTTAAACAAATTGCTAACTAGTTATTCATAAACAGGACCATCTTTCATTTGAGAAAGCAAGAACCAAAAGATTTTGCCTTAAAGTGGCAGCTCCCTGTTTTGTTAAAACAGATGTGTCCTATTCGCTAGGAAAAAACAAT
>VWZZ01007732.1:875393-898307 GCA_013399095.1 Psophia crepitans | reverse complement strand
TTTTTTTTTTTAATTAAGGAGATTCTAGCAGTCATTTCTGACTGCTGTGGCATCTCTCTGCAAATCCTTTCTTCAGCTCTGCTACACTGAGGTTCATTTGTGTCATTCAAATCTTTGCTCTTTAAATATCCTCTTATAAATTTATTATGGCAATACATCCATATCTTTAAGTTTAATCTGAAACTTCGATAACAAGCAGGAGATGGAATAAATGAGTAGAAAGGAGACCAGATAAAAATTAAAATACTGTTCTGTCATTGCCCATATAAACTATTAGGGACACTGACAGGATGGTATTTTAATTTTGTCCTGTTCTCCCTCGTTTCCTCCACCCAACTTCACTCTTCCGTCTTCAGCTTGTTACCAAAGCTCCTGATTAAGCCAAGGAACAGGGTACCACACACAACGTGAACAGGAGGTCTTTAAAAAGCAGGAATATGCATGACTCCAGGTAAGCATCGGTGTGCTACAACGTGGCAGAAAGAATCTTTTCTTTCATTAATTTCTTAATTGCTTATCCAAGTGATCCTTGCAGAAATGCACCCTTATTGCCCAAATAATGATAAAAAAACACATTTAACCCTCTCTCTCCACCTGCTCATGATTTACAGTGATATTGTGTGATCAGTTGCTTTTTCAACAATGCACGTTACGATGCTGAATCAAAACCTATTCGCGGGCCTCTTTCCAACCCTCCCTAAAGCAAACTGTTCAGAACCGCTTTCACGGTGTAACTAAGAATGTGAATGTTGCTGGATTTTTTAACATTCAGGCATGACTGTTTTCTCTTTCAGTTAAGGGAGAAGAAAACAAGTATTTTTTCAGTTTTCTTATTTATTGAGTATCCAGGTAACAAACTACTTAAAATCAAGCAAACAAAACTTGATAATTGGCCCCCATCCCCATCTGAGCTGCAGAAGGATGTAACCATGGCAACGTGTGGTTTAGAGCAGACCATTTATGTACCTTTCAGGATTTAAGCTGGTGAGAATCTATCCATTCCTAAGCAGAATTATCACTCTGGGAGCGGTTTGGGGTTTATTCTGTTTTAAAGGATGGTTGAAGCTGGGGCCAGAGGTAGTCCTTGACAATGTGTACAGGTGAGGTGGAGCGAGGGAGAAAAAGGGAAGGTGATAGGGATGCTCACACAAAAAGGAAAACAAAACCAACAAAAACATCCCCAAAGTTCCTCCGTGCCAAGGAACAAACAGGAACGGACAGTACAAAAGACAGTAGTTAAGGATGAGTCAAACACAGCAGGCTGTAAGAAAGCTCTCCTGCAAATGTATTTTCTCATCAACTAAGAAGCTTGAAACAAAGTTAGTCAAATCTCAGCTGTAAGATCGAGCATCTCTTTCCCTGCTGTAGGTAAGACTCATTGTAAATGTATTTTTATATGTTGTTAAAGAAGTATGCCTATGGAAAGGAATTTTGAAAAACCTATACAACACACACAGGTTTGTTAATATGGTAACCTCTTCTTAATCATTCCAGTTCAGGATCTGTCACCTAAGTCAATTTAATACTTTTCATGCCTTTTTCCCCATTACATAAGGTTTTCTGGGTTTCCTCCACCTCTGTAATCCAGCCATCCTTGTGTGTTTACAGTTAACACCTCTGTAACTTACCGTGTTCATAAAGCTGTGCAAATACTTTTGCTTTCTTCCCTCATCTCACTAATTAAATTTTATTTTTTAATGTAATTAAGACTTGAAATCCATCCCGCTAATGTTAGGGGTTTTTTTTTGTTTTCTTTTTAAAATGGAAACTACAAACACAACAGATTGTAGCTGTCTCTTTTTACATGAGACAAGTTGCATTGTTTAACCAGAGCCTGATTAGGCAAATCAACTGACATGAGAATGTGGTTGTACTGAAGAAGTGATACGCTGCACAAGGCAGTGCTCAGAAATATCTTGACATGGAAATCTAAAAAAGAGATCTGTATTCAGGTTTGAAAGGAATTCGATTTGAATCACAATAAAAATATTCTGCGTCAAAATTAAATATATTCCTGTAGTCTCACATATTATCCTGTTACCCTCTGCTGCACATGATAGGGAAAACATCATTATATACAGCATCTTTTTCAAAAGTGGATATTCTTTAAGTGGGCAAATTCCAGACTGTCTCCAGGGCTCTAAGGCTGGAGGCCAGCTGGGTTACTAGCTGGAGTATGGGATGCGGAGAGCTACACTGCAGCCCATGTAATACCCTAAAATATAAGGTACATGCAAATACCCTCTTCTAACGGTACAATAATCAGAGCTAGTGTTATTCGCTGGGAGTACACACTGCTTCCCCTAATTAGCACATTACATGTCTCTTTTTTTTTAAGGTGTTGATATCCCAGGTATCCTATACATCTTTCTAAAAAAACAGTAGCTTACAATAAAAAAGAAATTGGGGAGAGGCCTTTACAGTGTTTTGAGGTAGCCTACAGTCAGGTCTGAGTTTTGTATGTCTAAGATCAAGTTTTGACCTGCAGAAGCAGGTCTTCTTGATATCATTTTGTGCTTTTTTCGAGGTGAAACCTAAGATGGACCATCAGGTTAAATTATTATTATTGTGCTCATACCAGTCTTACTGCCATTACTACTGCTGCTGCTGTTCCTACTACCACTATTACTAATACTATTATTTTTTCAAGGAATAGGCAGTATTTTATTCATCAGCAAGTAAATATTGCTTGCTGTTTAATTTTATCCTCAGAGAATTTTGCATCTTGCACACTTTGATAGAAATATAAGCTCATTAACAGAATATTTTTTAACCAGACCATTATGACTTCATTTTGAATCAAAGCTCATTAAAACAATTATAATCAAATGTTTCATTTTCTTTTTCCCTTGTGACGAACAGCTGAAAAGGTTATGTTTGTTTTTCTTTATCTGAATCTCTAGGGCTGTATAAACAGACTACATGGACTTGTTTGTGCTCCTTTTTCTTTACATTTAAGGGTTTGCTCTGCAAAGTGTGCGTGAGCACTATTCCTGGAGTCATCCACAAAGAGTTGCAGCACGAGTTGCAACTCAGATCACATGAAAATGAGTGGCAATTTTCAGTTTTGTGCCCAAGGATGCTGCGTCTCCCACCAAAGATCCAAACAACATCCATCTCTTCACGCTGCATCCTCGACAACCGTTTGTGACTTTGCACACTGAGAAAGGGTTCGCGAGGTCTTCTTCCCTTGCTCTACTTGGAGGGACCGACGCACTGTGGTCAGGAGCAAGGGGTAGGGTGGTGGAGTGAGTGAGATGAAAAAGATCCTTGCCTTGGTCTGCTCCCTCCCACCCTTGTGCAGGAATACAGGCCAGGCAACAAGAGTTACTCTGCACATCAAAATTGCTTTCACACAAACAGAATGGGGGCTCATCAAATGGACCACTCGTGTTTTGTGGGTCACAGGAATCAATTGCCACAGTCGTTTAGCACAAACCCCATCAAACTTTAACATTTAAAATATGTTGTGTGTAATTCTTTGCTGCACAGAAATATCTCTTTTTCTTTCAACACAATCACTTAAAAACAACATCAAAGATGTTAAGTCTGAAACTGTGCTTTCAGTAAAGCATATCTCTATTAAGCTGCCCATAATTCAGAGCAAAAATGACCAGCTCCAATAAAGAAAAAATAAATCTGAACTCAAAACCTAGTAAATCTATGTTAAAATAAATTTAGAATTAAGGGATTTTACTCCAAAAGAGCATTACCTTTACATGGAAAATGGTAATTATTTTTTTTCTCTGAAATAGCTAACAAGTACACAGCATTTGCAAGCCACAAGAACAGCCCTTAGCTGTGGTCCAACATCCCTTATTGTAACATCGAACATTAATTGTCTTTCAGCCATGAGACTAAAATCTGAAAGCTGAACATTGGCTAACAGCTGAAAGCTCTGCGTACAAAATTTTGCTTCCCTGTTTCTGTTGAAAATATGGATTTTTGCTGTCCTGATATAGCAGACTTTCTGTACTAGCCCAGTGTAACCACCATCCCCACGCAATCAGCCAATACAAGGCAAAAGATGTACAAAGCTGTATAATGACAAGCCATCAGTAACACAAACATGAAAGAAAAAAAAAACACAACCAAACCCAGTCAACTTTAACACATAATTTTGCTCCTCATAATTGATTTTGAGGAGAGAGCTAATACAACATGAAAGGCCGTATTTTGAAGTAAATAATATTTAAGCACATTCTAGAAGCAAACTTCTTTATGATAGACATATTTCTGGGAGCCGTATTTGCCAATGGTTCCGGCAATCTCTTGGATTTGTGGCTTGAAACCCACCTTTTCCATCTGAGCATAAGACACAAGACAGCATGAAGGACAGAGTTCTTCAGACCTGTCACAGTCACAGACCTATTAGGTGTCCTTTTAAGTTTAACAAGACCAAGTGCCGGACTCTGCACTTCGGTAGGGGCAACCTAGACTGGGGGATGACGTGCTGGAGAGCAGTCACACTGAAACAGATCTGGGGGGCTTGGTTGACACCAAGATGAACGTGAGCCAACAGTGTGCCCAGGCTGCCAGGAAGGGCAACTGTGTCCTGGGGGGCACCAAGCCCGGCATTGGCAGCCGGGACAGGGACGGGATTGTCCCACACTGCCCGGCGCTGGGTTGGCCTCACATCCAGTGCTGTTGGAGCTATTGGAGCGTGTCCAAAGGAGGGCAACAAAGGTGAGGAAGAGTCTAGAGAGGAAGGCATATGAAGAGAGGCTGAAGTCCCTGGGCTTGTCCAGCCTGGAGAAGAGGAGGCTGAGGGCAGAGCTCATGGCGGCCTACAGATTCCTCCCGAGGGGGAGCCAAGGGGCAGGCGCTGATCTCCTCCCTCTGGCGCCCAGCGACAGAACCCCAGGGAACGGCCTGGAGCTGCCCCAGGGAGGGTTAGGGTGGGGATCAGGAGAAGGTTCTTCCCCCAGAGGGTGGTGGGGCCCTGGCACAGGCTCCCCAGGGCAGTGGTCACCACCCCGAGCTGGGCTGAGTTCAAGCAGCATCTGGCCAACGCTCTCAGTCATCTGTTGTGATGGGGCTGGGCCTGTGTGGGGCCAGGGGTTGGGCTGGTGGGCCTGGGGGGGCACTTCCAGCTCGGGAGATTCAGTGATTCTGTGATTTTTTTTCTATTTCAAATTTATGAACCATTTCTTAGGTCATGAGGCATCGACTAAATACGGGGTTTAAGGTTTGTGTGACCTCTTGGCAATAGATAGGAACGGCTTTCACAAAATCTTTTGGATTAGTATATTCAAGAATCACTTAGTCTAAGTGTGATTATGCAGTTCCAGAATTCCATGGTTTACCTTGAATTTGAAGTGTTCTACAACCACATTGCTAGCTCAAACAGGATGATCACTGTCTTTCTCCTTTTTCTTTTTTTTTTCTTTCTTCCCCATCCCCCCACCCCTGCCAAATCTCACACAAGACCAAGGGATTTCAGAAACGCAGAACAGGAATTTGTGCAGGTCTCCTGCCACATTAATGGAAACGGGAGCTCTGCTCTGTCTGGGTTGCACCATAGCTATCTGTTTCACTATAGACAGTTCTTCCACAGGTGACAGGAAAAAGTCTGGTGGGCAAGCAACACTGTTTTAAGTGACAGCACATTAACATTAAATAATACTCCATCTCTAAAAGCCCAGCTAATTCTTTATAATAAACCAGAATAATACTGAAAGCAAGCAGGTGTTAGGAGTACTGCCCCAAAATTAATAGATAGGTTAGTTTGCAATTACAGTTCATTTCCTCAGATTGTTTCCCAATGCAGGCCTCTAAACCAATGGACATTAGATTTATTTCATATTTAAATCAGTTTAGCTTTCAGGGTAAAGCCGTCAACTATGTTGTCAATCATCCTTAGTAGACTGCCAGGAGTGGAAAGAAGAAAAGGAGGGTGGGGGATGGAGGGGTGTGAAGGAAGAGAAATTTCAGAGTTATCAGTTCTCCTGTCTACGCCAATCCTTTCCTTGGTCCTTCCTAGTTAAAAAGTTGCTTCCCAGAGACAACAAGGATGTGAGATATGAAAGGTAATGTATTGTTTGATGGAATATGTCCATTATAATTTATTTTTTTTAAAATTCAGTTAGGAGGGCTAAACCTGACCCTTGTGACAAGTCTGATCTGTATTTGAAGCATTTTGCAACAGTCAAAGAGAAGGATTGTTTCTCTCGGGACAGCACTGCTCTGTCCACGCTTCTCCAGCTCCCACACCGTGACTGTGGTCCTCTGCACCCTACTCAAAGGCTGCCAATGCATTCAAGACCCTGTTGCCTTCAGAAAGACAAGGTTGTCCCCTTCACAGTGAGCTTTGCCTTGGAGGATAAGATTTTTTTATAAACAAACCAAATTATTTTAAAGTCTTTGTTGTTGTTGATGTTAATTACTGGTTTTAAGGAAAGCAGCAGACTGGAAGGCGATGACCTACTCGCGGATGCTGAGATCATTTATAACTGAACAACGCAGGCAGTACGGCCAAACCCAGACATTCCAAACTCATGAATAAGACCCCATAAACCACAAAATAGTCTTAAAATAATGATCTTTTTAAGAAAATAATGAATGTTGGGTTCTCTCCACTGTCTTCTGTCTTTGTCATCTTTTAAGGTACACATGAGATCAAATTTTCAAATTTTCCTCATCAAACATGAGGACCTTAATCTTCTTTTTTATGTTTTCTTTCAAAGGAAAGATGAGGTTGTTAAGATACTACATGATACATGGAACTTTGGTTTTCAAGAAAAACATCAAGTATTACCACTGTTCTGATAACATCACCAGAACTGGCAACAAAGGAATAGCATCTATACATTGCAATTGTCTTTCCCAGGCACTTTAATAAGAGTTACAAATTTTATATTCTAGCTGCGCTTTAATTAAAACCAGTTACTTTTCTTTTGTTTGAAATAGCTCAAACAATTCAGCTCTTCAAAAAAAAAAAAAGGAAAGAAAATAGAAGAAAGAAGCTATCTGGATGAGTTTCTAATAATGGGTGTAAATCCAGCCATAATCAAGATTTATTTCTACAAATCATTTCAGTGGGAACGTAGAGTCTCTAAAGTGTGCATTCAATTAAGTATCATACCAAACCTTTGTTATCCTTGTGTTCGACCTGGCTAGTATCTATGTACATTGTTAGTCAAACATAACAATATCATAATCATGAATAATTCCTATTTCTCATGAAAAGCTGACTCTAGTCTAAACCACTGGGGCTCTGCATTTCTATTGGTACTTGTAACTGCCTGAAAGCAAAAGCAACCTTATTATTACCGATTAAATTGCCGTCAAATATTAACTTATGAACTCCCTTCTGACTTCACAAGATTGTGCGGCATTTTTGCCTGCTATCTGAAATCCTAAATAATGCATTAGAAGACTGAAATTTCAGAAGAATTTGTTTGAGATTTCTTCTTTGGCTTCATCTGCAGTTCTCAATGAGCAATGCATCATCCAAACACATTATAGAAATTAGAGTCTGCATTCCATTATGCATTCAGACATTTATAGCAGAATGATAAACCTGTCTGTACCTCAGGGAGTTGGCTTTATAAATCAAGGCTTCCTGTAAAAAGATTACATTCCTGTTTGGAATTATTGGGGTTCTATATCTTCTTTCCATATCATGTTACAACACACATCAGAAAAAGAAAGAAGAATGGAGTTAAAGTGGGAAAGAATGATGTTTTATTAGAGGTAAAATGTGTTACTATTTTATTTTGATTTTCTGAAAGAAAGCTGAGATTCTGGAGTTTTAGGTTTGAACACTTCATTATTCTGGAGTTTATACAAAAAACCCTGATCTCTCAGTCTGTTTTTGAAACTTCTCTGCCTCTGTAGTACCAAAAAACCTCTGAAGTCTTTCATGTATTTATCATCACTGAACTCCTCTGAGGGAGGAAAATACTGTTATTACTATTTTAGAGATCAGATGTTAAAGCACAAGTCCTCAGGTCTGGCAGGCTAGCTCTGGCAGAGCAATGGATTGATCCGTGTCTCCCAAAGGCCAGGTCACACAGCGGGTAGAGGAATGGAAAGAGCAGTCGTGAGAGCATCTCTTCTCAGCAAGCAGGACACCATGGGTCAGGACACAGTCCCTGCACCCATTAGCAATAGGAAGAGATTTGGATAGGACATTCTCTGACGCAGGGATCCTAGAGACACCATAGAATGGTGCCTCCAGATGCCATGCAGCCTGTCCTGCAGGTAAAATGGTCCTGTTGAGCTCAGGATTTGAGCTATCTTAGTAAATGCAATGAGAAATTAGTCTGCTAAAATGTATGGAGAGCAGAGGGCACTCACTCATGACCATCCCCTTGTCTTCTTCCACCGCATGTTGAACGTCCCCCCTCAAGCCTCACCTTCACCTTCCTGAGATGTCTGTCTTGCAGATTATGGTCAATACAGTGGTGATAGTCACACAAGACTAGGTGAATAGAAGTGTAGCAAGGTAACATTTTTCCTGAAAAAAAAGATAGTTTTTCTCTATGATGTCAAGCAGGCATAATATCCTGTAAAAACACTTGGTATACCTTAAGAACTCAGTATACACAGCATGGTTTCTTGGAATGAGGCACTTTCTGGCAATGCAGTGGAATAGGAACTATGAAGAAACACAAAAAATTAGGGACTATAGGAAATAAGATGGAGAACATGAAAATATCTATTATATTCTCCTTACATAAGTTAGTATTTTGTTTAATTTATAAGTCAGTAAATTCGTTAACTCTGTCTGTTCCTCAGCAGACCTGAAATTTCACTGAGAAACTAAGACAAAGTAAATCATTAATGCTATTGAACATTGGGCATGTTCAATAACCAAAAGGAAAGAGTTGAATTTCAGGACAGAGGTGCATGAAAATTGTAATTTTGGAGCTGGAGAGTGTCCCAGGTCTAGTGGTTAACACTGAGATGTGCATGTGGAGTGATAAACTTTATCATTTTTGTTATTTGAAATTTGGTATCTGAATTTCAGAGCTCAGGAAAAAAACAATCACGAAACACTCAGCTGAACTGAAAAAGTCTTGTTCTCCTAGGTCCAACCATTTAGTCCAATAAATGGCCTGAAATTCTATTAAGACAGTAGAGTTAGGTCTTCCGGGTCTTTAATTTATACCACAAGTGATGCCCACAGTGACATCAGCATCTACACATCAGCTCCATTTAAACCACAGTGACTTATCATCTATGCATTAAGTTCATTTTATTCACTGATCTGAACAGAGTTCTTTAAGGTTAAAATGCCTCTTGAGAACTGCAGGATACATCCCCCTGAAAGGCTCTGTGGATATGCAAACCACCAAAGGACACTGGTGTTCATATGACACAAGACCATTGCCTCAAAAAATAAGAGCTTTTCACATGTGTGTAAATGCAACTGTCCTTCCTCTTTCTCCTCTTCCCTCTTCCCCTACCCCCCAAAATAAATTCTGATTCCTTGGTTTCACTGCAAAACAAAATTTTCACATTTATATTTTTCTACCTAGAAGCAAAGATTTCATGCACCATCCTTAATCTTCTCAAAACATGAACCACTTGTTTGTTGCACGGCACTTAGAAATTCCATGTTAAATGTAAGGCATTTGCTACTCTACCAGTAAAAACCTACTCAAAAGCTAAGTCTGATAAGCTAATTTGATCGAGAAAATTTATCCTACATTGTTCACGTAATCTGGGATTTAGACTCAGGAAGTTGTGGAAGTAAAATCTGCAAGATGAATCCTATTTTACAATCGATAATCCCTACTCTTTCTGAGTTTTTTTACAATTAGAGATGTAGCACAATACAGATAAGGACTCAGGAAGTTTAACATATACAGTATTGATTCCTTTTTGTGCTTGTTTTTTTTTATTTTATTTTTACATTATAAAATACTCCCAAGAGATGCAAACAAAGCTTAAGGAGGCCAGACGTAGATGCTGTACCAGCACTATAGAACAAAATAATTCAGTGTATGCAATCTTAAAACCATAACCATTAATCTTTTGATGCAGTGCATCTCTGAGTGTGGACTCATAAAGTATATAATAAAACACAGATATGCCACAACAATTGAAGTCAAGTCCTGCCTTTTCTCAACCATGTGGTTTAGAACAGCAGAATAAGAGTATAGAAATGAGCACAGGGTAAACTGGGGGAGCAAATGACCAAATCACTTAATGCCCTTAAATTCTTTTAACATTCTGCATTTTGCAAGCTGGACTATAGAACCTCCTATTCTACAGTGATGTTGTGTTTTGGTTGACTGATACTGTCTGCTGTCAAGTTGTCGGATAGTTTCACTGCCTAAAAACTTCAAGAAAATTTAATTATCTGAGTGAAACTCTTCCAAACTGTGGGAATATTTCAGAATGGGGTTAGACATATCTGAGATGGGCCTAGTGAAAAAATGACCTTATTTTATTTGTCATTGAAGAAATCACTAATGTTTTCTCTGAAAAGTTCAAATTAGTCGATTTCTAAGAAATGCAATTGAAGTTTGACAAAGGTTGGCATTTGAATCACACATGTGGCTTTGGCTGTTTCTGGGGAAAGTGCACCCAAATTTAGACAAAATCACAGGCCTATTTTACAGCTCACAGCTGCAAAGAAATTCTGTGAAAGCTGTTTGAACCTCTGTGCAAAACTAAGACAACTAAAATAACAGAAAACAACATATCTGACTGGGCATCTCTTTGCGCCATGTTTATGTGTGGGATTCTTAATTACAGCTTTTTATCCCCCTTCTTCATGAAGCAGTGATGAGACCCATACAAGAGAATGTTAAAAAGTAAATCGCACTGTTCTTAAACAAATCAAAGGGTGACATATTGATGAAAGAAAACAAAATATCAGATATCTCATTATTAATCACCAGCCATCCTAGGAACTAAATGAGAGTCTTTGAAAAGACTAGGATGCGATCATATAATTTAAGACTAAATAATAAAGCGTAGGCATCCTTTTTCCTGCTATTTACTTACTTTCAAGTACCTCATTTTGCCTTATTAATGTAACCTCAAAGACAATTGCTTTGCACTCATAGCAAACAAAGGTCATAGGAAGAGCTGGATTTCTGGGAATGATCATGCGTTTCATCAGACAAGGTTTGGGGAGGGAAAATGGTTTCTTTGATGCTCCTCAACAGAGTATGTGTATGATTCATGTGTGTGTGTATCTAATATATAAATAATATAAGAAAGACACGGTTCATGTGTGAGAGAAAAATCCCATTGAACGATAACATTCCCAGATGTTATTTTTCTAGCTGAGTGTATATACAAAGAGTAGCTACCCTTTAAATAGCTTGCAAACCTCCTAGCACTGTTCACTGTACTTGTTGTTTCAGAACCACCAGAAACCAGTCAGAGCAGCAATGTGTATGTAACTAGCCCTTGCATGTTTGTGTATTTTTAGTAAACATAGTTATTTGGTACCCAGCTGTGCCCCTGTGGTTTTTTCATATTGTTTTTGTTGTTTAAAGATCAAAAAGCACAGGCGTATACTGTACATTGTAAAGAAAGGAAATGAGGAGGCAAAACTTAGATAATTTAAAAATCTCTCTGGTACTTCTCCAAAACACAAAATACAACTCTAGAGATATCCTTGAATATTACATTATGTACCTTGTACAGAGCCAGGATCTCTGCACTGTTTGGTTTACATTACTCAAACTTCCAAACAGTGAAATTCTCTTAGTATTGGCTTCTACAACCTCATTATTTTTTGTACCATCAGCTACAAGGGCCTCAAAGAAGCAATTTTTAACTTTCAAATGTGACTAATGTAACCATTTAACTCTAAAAGGCCTTTTGTTTCATGCCTGAATTTGAAGATGTTTTTCTTCTAATCTTCTTTCCTTGACAATAATGTGAACTGTTTCACAGACTGTTGAGAACTTCCTCAGTGAGAGGTTATTACTGATTTCTCCATTTACTTGGTGAGATCTTAAATCACATGAAAGTATCTCACAAAGGAAGAAAAAAATGCTTTATAAAGCCAGAAGGTGATTGAGATGTGTAAAGGTACTATCAGTGTGATTTTTTACTATCATTTTGCCATTTGAGCAAAATAGCAGGAGTGAGGAAATTGCTCTGTGGGGCGACTGCCCAAAACTGGGGAAGAACCTTCTCCTGATCCCCACCCTAACCCTCCCCTGGGGCAGCTCCAGGCCGTTCCCTGGGGTTCTGTCGCTGGGCCCCAGAGGGAGGAGATCAGCGCCTGCCCCTTGGCTCCCCCTCGGGAGGAAGCTGTAGGCCGCCATGAGCTCTGCCCTCAGCCTCCTCTTCTCCAGGCTGAACAAGCCCAGGACCTTCAGCCTCTCCTCACACGCCTGCCCCTCCAGACCCTTCCCCACCTTTGTTCCCTCCTCTGGACACTCCCCAACAGTTTTATGCCCTTTTTGTGCTGTGGTGCCCAANCCCCAGGACACAGTTGCCCTTCCTAGTAGCCTGGGCACAACTTGCTGTCGCCCAGGACCCCCCAGTCCCTCCCAGCACGGCTGCTCTCCAGCGTCTCCCCCCCCAGGCTGTCTGTACAGCCAGGGCTGCCCCTGCCCAGGGCAGGATCCGGCACTGGCTCTTGTTAAACTTCCTGCGGCTGGTGATTGCCCAGGTCTCTGATCTGTCCAGATCCCTCTGCAAGGCCTCTCCACCCTGAACGGAATCAACAGCTCCTCCCAATTTGGTGTCATACACAAACAGTGGAGTGAAGCCATATGGATCCAAGAGTTTGATGGGCACCGACAGCAAAACACAATAGACTGGACAACAGCTGGTTCCAAGAGGAAAGCAAGCCAGGGGACCATACAAGAAACAGTTATGAATTTGGCCTAGGGTAGAGGTCATCTTTGCGTACAGTGTCCTGGAAAGGCAAGCTCAAATTTACGAGCAGGGCACTTTTCTGTTGTTTGTTTCTACTACATGCCAAAAAACAGATTTTTGGACCAAGAAATACCTTCCTTCTCCTTCTTAACGTTTGAGGGGTTTTGTGGTGGAAACAACATTTCAGGGCTTGAAATCTTAGTTATCACATGAGCCAAAAAATCACCCCAACTGTTACTATGTTTGAGTTCTGGAATTATTGTAAGGGATGTACATTCAACACAAATACCCTTTGTATTCTCTGAGACTTGTCTTTTAAGCAAATAGAACCAGACCAGCAAGTGAATACTTATGCAGCAAAATATCCAATTACTTCTCTGTGTACTCCACCTGAAGAAAGGCTTCTGGATGTGGTCATGCAAAGTGCTTTTACTGTCATATTCACCTCCGTTAGACCATAAATAAAATGTGTGGGCATATTGATGTACTTCCCTAGAAAATACAAATGCCACAAGTATTATAGATTATCATACATGGATCCTGGCAAAGTGTTTGTGGATAAAGATTTTTTCCTGAGTTTCAGAGAAAAAGTGTGCCCTCAAGATGCACATGAAGTTCCTGTTGACAACAAAGGGACCTGAAAGCACACACATCCAAAGGCAAGGTCTGGACCACAGTCACACCACAGGAGAAACTCTGACACTGAAGCTGTGTTTGTTTAAGTTTATAAAAAAAACTGAGCAAGATATCAAAGTATAGTATGAGCCCGCTGGGAGAGAGGGAGATGCATGGAATAGGCTGTGGAGAAAGCGCTCTGGAAGAAAGATGCAAAGTGACATGTTAGAAAAGCAAACATCTGGCATACATGGAAACAAAGGTTGTCTGGATGAAGTGAAAAAGCAGCCACTCAAAAGTGACTGGAGGATTATGCATAAACCAGCTTTTCAAATTGAAATGAGAGGGCAGTAATTAAAACCCTAATAAGTAAAGGAATCTTTTAGGAAGCTAAATTCTAGGTAGGTTAAAATAAGCACTGATGGAGTGGTCTGTGTTTTAATTTAGAAATCTACATAGAGAAGAAAAATGAATGGAAATTCACATTCATTTAAATCACACAGTTTCTAGATATCTTGATGTACAGTGTAGACACATCTCAATGGACGTTATATTTCTTTAGATTTTTATTCATTTCTAATATAGATGTTAAACTAAAGAAAGAAAAAATCCTCATGTTTTATTTGAATTCCACAGAATACAAACTGTTTTATGTGGAAAATTATTTATATGTGTGTGTGTATATGTACTTGTGTAATAAAGATTGATGGACAGATATGTATGCATGTCAACAGACATCTATGAGTTTGTATATATAGTAGTTGTAAACCAGAATTTTAAATTCTGTCTTACAGTAGTAGCACCTGAATAATATATGTAAGAATACATGGCTTTTCTGAACTACCAAATTTAGTAGTACATCCAGTCTTTTAACTCCCGCAGATGAATCCTGTGCAGGACAACTGTGAAGTATGCTGTTACTGCTGTCAGTTTGTGCATAAACTAATTTTTAATCATTTTCTCCCCAATCTCTTTTCCAAGGAATCAGCATCTGCGTTCAAAAAAATCTCTATCCCTGCCATCAGAAGTTTGTCAGGAAAAGCTGCACTGCTGCTGCCTTCATCTCTGGACCGAGGAGTTACTGCTGCATGACCTGCAGACCACCACACAGGGCTGGCCCATGCATCCCAAGACAGGCGCAGCACAAAATCAGCCAGCAACATGAATTTATAGTTTTAAGGGTAAGCAGAGGGAAGGCCAAGGACTTTGGGAAGAAAGTATTGCTTTCACCCACAGCCCTCTGCCTGTTCCCCTCCATGTCCCTGCCTTCACTCCACACTGACGTGAGTGCAGACTGCCTCCAGCATCCTCAAAGCAGATGTATTGCAGCTCCTACCCAGGTATTTTCACAGCTAAGCACAGCATGGATGGCTGTTTATTCAATGAAAGGGAAATACATTGATCTCTGCTTCCCTAGACATTTCCTTCTCCCTGGTTCAGTTCCCATTTAACGGCAGACGGCAGGAGCAGATCCAGGATCAGTGCTCGTGAAGCAGCTGAGACCCTGGCTGTGTTATGTCCCATGTTGGGACCAAGTCTCCGTGTCTCCTGATGTGGTGGCATCGTTCCATGCCATGCACCCTGGGCAGGGAAAGAACCCAATTGGGGGTGGCGCATGAATTTGAGAGACTGAAGCGACCGTGGTGCACAGTGCCCTGGTTGAGGGATGTGTAGCCCCATCACACCTCCCACCCTCCAGCCCCCACATCCAACCTCGGCCATGAAGGAAACAACTGAAGAGAAAAAGCACTCTAATGCCAGAAGTAAAAGAAAAGCCTCAAACTAAAAGGGATCGATTTTTTTTCATGAGACGCTTTGTTTTCAGACAGAAATGCCTTTTCAGCTAAACAGACAAAAAACATAGCCTTTTTTCCAAAGAAATGCTATCTCTCAGACAAAACTTGAAAATAGAAAAATGTTTCTACAAGCATTTTCATAGAAAAAATATCCTCATGATCTCTACTGACAACAGTTTCAGTGAGTTTATTCTCTAATTCAGGCAACATTTTCTCAGACTTTTTAGTTGAGTAAAGTTTCAAGATCTGACCTTCAAAGATTAATTTTCTCCAGCAGAAGGAGTATGCATGGACCTTTTTTTTCGTTTATACACACACAAAATTAACTTTGAAAGATTAATTTTTCAAACTAATTCCCCAATATCTACAGGTATTTATAGGCTGAAAAACACTAATCTGTTTTAATGTAATCTCACGTACCTAAGAAAAGAAATATATTTTTTCCATCTGTCAATTTAAAAGTTTGCTTGAAGTGAACAGTTACCTTGTAGGTAGTTCTCCTTAGTTTCATTGGTCGAATAAAGCCAAATGTATTTGCTTGGCTAAAGTAAAAAAATTCACAACCTCCTCTACACAGCAACCTACCTAAAATCGTAAGAATGATTATTTAGAACAGAAAGTTTCAGTTAACATAACATTATCCTTATCATATATTTGTTTTAAAGTTCCCTGTGTGTTCTTTGTAAAGATCAATTGATTCACTGTTTTAAGACTTTTATCGTTTTATCAGTTATTTGGCCATACAGTATTCCACTTAATGTCCCACATTTTCTCAGACTGTCTTACAATAAATCATCTTCCTTTAATCTTTTCAGACATTTTAGCAGGCAATCATTTATGTATGTATGTATGTACGTACGTTAGCAATTAAGGATACCCTTAATATTAACCTAATCAAGCTCCAGTTTGTGGTTAAGTAATCATCACTGTTGCTACAGTGAGATCCTGCCTCTCATATATTTTACTTAACATATATACATACATACATAAAATTAAATATAATAAAGGACAGGAAAAGGTTTTTCTGTTTGCACTTTCTCCTTGTTTTCCTAAATGTATTTTCAAACTGTGAAACAAGAAACAACTGTGATCATAGCCTGTCTTTACTTGAGGCTAAATAAGCATGTATGATTTTTAATGCCTCAAGCCTCCTTTTCACTAACACTTTGTTCCAAATGCTAAATGAAATAACATATTTTAGGAACCTGCTGATGACTGTGCACTGGTTTCTGCAGAGGAAAAGAATCCCTGAAATCTGGTTAGACCAACAGAAATGTAATGGTCAGCTGACATAGCAGAATACAAAATAAAAACATGCTACCTCCGCACAGCAAGGATCTGAACTGGGACCATCAGCAAGAATATCAAAATTGCACTCTCCAGTGATGAGTTCCGCTAAATATCTGCAAAACCCAGCTGATGCACGCACTGGTGGAGAAAGGTTGCTCAGCTAATCATCTCTGGGACCACTGGTGAGTACCAGAGTAGGGGAAGCAGGAAGATAAGCGAGGAGTGATCTTACTGGCAGGGGGAAAATAATCTTCAAAAGTCACAGAGTTATGGGTAGTCATAGGCAACTTTCTGATTTTCCAGGCAGACAGGTTTTATCATAGAGGAGGTTCTTCAAGGTGCTGGACCTGATCAGTGTATTTTGCCTGGAAGACTGAGAGAAGATGGGTGTCCTACTGCAAAAGTCCTGCAGGGAATTCTCAGTATATTCACATTTCATTGTGCCGCTTTCTTGAGGTGACAGCAACCCCCTTCAGTCACTGTGTTTAGAGTTCAGAATAGCTTCTGACGTCCTCTCCAGATTCAAGATCAGCTGTCTGAAGAAAGTTTTATTGGCAAACAACACCTCCATAATTAAAAATCTTCCTACGCAAGGAAACGAGTCATTCCATACATGAAAAAAATATCATTTATTTCTCCCTTAAAATAATTAGGGTGTAGAGCAGGGAGCAGAGACACACTTTAAAAGGACAGCATTATTTCACCGTATAGACAATCACTTTACTTTAATGCTATTTAGAAATTTCTGATATTGGACAGATAAATTAGGAAGATAAATTGTTGGTGACAGAGACAGACGTACCCTAAGGACCATGGCATGTGTGTTTTATCTCCACGAACACGGATTTTAATACCCGGTGTTTTATTTCTGTACAAAATGAGGCTAGGTTACCTTTCCCTAGTAGACATAATTGTCTTTTATAAAAGAGAAAAATGCATAAATTCTGAGGGAAATGTAATATCTTTTGACATAGTTTTAGACCACCCACACGGCAAGCTATGGAAGCCAATATTCTTAAGCCAAAATATGTTTAAATCACTGAACAAAGCTTCTACCTTTTTACACATCTTGTATTGTCTAATAAAACCAACATCAGCTGGTTGTGAACTGTTTAGAGTGTTTGAGCCCACTCTTTTGTCCAGTCTATGATGCCATTCTTATTTTTCCTAATAGGAAATCCATTTTCAGTAAAAAATATACAATCTAATGTATTCTGAAAACAGGCTTCCAATTTACAAGGGAAAAGAATGCTGTCTATTTATAGTGCTGCATATCTTTCAGTAGTTGATATGAGGTCAAAATCTGCTCTGATGCAAAAGATTGGTAAAAGAAAAGGACGCAAGGGTATATATAGTTTTTATTGGAACCTGTTTTTTTTCTTTACATAAAAATCAGAATTACTGTCGACCTGATCCTCACCATCCTTAGCACTGATTTTAGAGATTACTGCTGCAAGAGAAGTCTCACAGCACTTCACAGCACCTAGTTTATGCTTAAGAGTTGAAAAGGGCATGTCCCATGTAATGTAATTGCCATCCACTCCCATTCATGGCTAGCCCCAGCAAGGGCACGTGTTATTTACTTGAGAGGTGAATTCGAGACCAGTTTCCCTCAGACAAGGGTGGTCCTCAACCAAAACCCCCTGAAAGCACTGAAAAAACTTACCTTGAATTCAAAGCTTTTGATTGCCTTACTAGACCATCAGCAACAGAGCCTTTATTTGTGAGTTTGAAGATTTTTGAAAAAATAGACACAAAATCTGGATGCCAAACATTGGCATTTATTCAGAAAGCTTGGAATACAACCCATTCAATTCAAGCCATCATCAGATGTAGTACCCTTTATCTGTGAGGAGTCCCACTGGCTTCAGCAGAACCGTGAGTGGAAGAAGCAGTCATCAGCTCCATGCACATACGGAGTACAAAGCCGAGTGTTATTTTTCTCTGCATTAATTGTTTTCTCCGTATTGTCTGTAGAATATTTATGTCCTTTAGATCAGGCGACTATTATGATTTAGGAAAGCAATGGTTTCCTTTTTCCCCTCTTTTGTTCCTGCTATAAGTAATACCGATAGTAACAAAATATTTCCAAGATAATGTTCCAATCCTGTACCTGAAGTTATTCTGGAAAATGTTTTCGCTTGCCAGAGCTGTGGCTTTGCATAACGTAAAGGAGCCCTGTGCTCTCTGCACTTTCTCCAGTAACAATGCTTTGATTCAGCCAGCCACCAGCTTTGAGTTGAAAACAGTGATTAAGCTTGGCTTAAGTTGTGAGAATCATATCAAATCTCCTTAAGTTCAGTCCAAACAGTGGAATGAAAACATATCTTTTCCTTTAATAAAAAAATTATGAGCTTTTTAAATGGAACTTAAAACAAGTGGTCTGAATTAAGATTTAGTTGTGACCTCAGGTATTGCTCTTTTTCCTTGTAAAGCCTGGGATTTGCAAGTTATTTGGCTAAAATTTCAGTGCAAGCTTGAATAAACCAGATTGTCTAACTTGTATTTTTCCACAAGATGAAAAAATGAGTTAAGCGTGAAGCCAGGTAAGAGGCAGGAGAGAAGTACAAGGAATAGCAGCTGACCCCAAGCGTTTTGTCCCTCTCTTCAGGTTTATTATTTTAGCACAAGAGAGAGAACTACTCATATGTAAGGAAAAGAAATTACGTGCTGGAACAGCACGTCTATCTGAGGTGGGTACTCTTCTAGCAGTGAAAACAAAAAGTACCAGGACAAGTCCCCAGACACTATCAACGCTGTGCAGAACCGGGGTATCTAAACCAAACCTGGGTTCAGACGCTTGGTCAGGTGCCAGGAACAAATCATCTGTCCCTTGTTTGCGCAGAAGAGAGCAGACTGCCTCTCCCCGGGTATCCCTGCCTGAAATGCCACCTGGGGAGCACGGCAGTTTCTGGGAATGACAGCTTGCTGTTGGAGATGAACAGGACTGTGGGATTTGTTTCACCTCCTGGGGAGCCACGTCCGGCCGCACACGGGACATTGCTTCTGCAAGAGGAGGGAGTGGAGGTGGCCCTGTCCTGCTGTCAATGCACTGGAGCCAAAGAGCCCAGACACGGGCTTTTTAGGGCAGCCCCTCTCCCATGATATGCTACTTGATCTCTAGAGGAAAGAACTGTAAATGAAGCAAAATATCTCACTCAAGACAGATTTTTTTTAATGCTGGTCTTCTGCTTCCCATGGTTCTCTGTTCTGTCTTCCCCTGATACAAGAATAAGATTGCTTCACTTTGTTTTACCCTTTGTTTACTTGGAGGCTTGATTCATTATCCTCATAGCAAAATTACTGAATCACAAGAAACCGACCTTTTCATGGGGCAGTTACCATTTTGGTTGTTCCTAACTTCTAACATTTTTAATTATATCAGCATGGTTTCGATCCTAGCAGTAGAGGCAGAAAATCTTCCTGTGCACTGACAAAAACTAGCTCAGCTTAGCTCACTCTGTGTGATGGAGGAGATGCCCCTTTGCTGCTAAGCAGGCGTACAGTGTTTGCAGAAACACGGGCACCAGCCTGCAAAGCTCTTCAGCTTTAGCTGTGAACACTTAAGCGTTTTACTGGGGTTACTTGCATTAATCTGATAATGTGCTTAAATGTTTTGCTGGTCTGAGGCTCTCAGGTGTATACATGTGTATTCTTCCTCTGTAGAGTAAGCCTATACCACCGATAAGGCTGGTATGTCATTTTTAAAACACTGGCAGCAGAAGGACTGGTGCGGTAGAATGCACCAGTTGCGTAGCCGCAGAGGAGCTTCGTGGCGTGGCGGCCTTTGGTGTCAGTTACACACGTGCTGCCTGGCGGGGCGTGCCTTTGCTCACCGTGTGCAGGGGCATCCGCGTGGACAAGCAGAATCACAGAACCACAGGCTGGTTTGAGTGGGAAGGGACCTCACACCCCATCTGGTTCCCACCCCCCTGCCATGGGCAGGGACACCCACCCACCAGCCCAGGGTGCCCAAAGCCCCATCCAGCCTGGCCTTGGGCACTGCCAGGGAGCCAGGGGCAGCCACAGCTTCTCGGGGCACCCTGTGCCAGGGCCTCAGCACCCTCCCAGGGAAGGATTGCTGCCTCCCAGCTCAGCTCCAGCTCCCCTCCCTCAGTTTAAACCCATTCCTCCCTGTCCTGTCACTGCACTCCCTGCTAACCAGCCCCTCTCCAGCTTTCCTTTAGGTCCCCTTTAGGTATTGGAAGGCCGCAATTAGGTCTCCTTGGAGCCTTCTCCAGGCTGAACAAACCCAGCTCCCTCAGCCTGTCCTCATAGCAGAGGGGCTCCAGCCCTTGGATCAGCTTTGTGGCCTCCTCTGGACTCGCTCCAGCAGCTCCAAGTCTGTCCTGTCCTGGGGCCCCCCGAGATGGAGGCAGCACTGCAGGGGGGTCTCAGCAGAGCGGGGCAGAGGGGCAGAATCCCCTCCCTGGCCCTGCTGGTCCCACTGCTGGGGATGCAGCCCAGGACACGGGGGGCTTTCTGGGCTGCCAGCGCACACTGCCGGCCCATGTTGGGCTTTTCATTGATCAGCATCCCCATGTCCTTCTCCTCAGGGCTGCTCTCCATCCATTCTGCACCTGCCACGTGTGCCCATGCACAGTTGCCATGCATAGAGCATCCTGCATAGCTAGGAGGCCCAACAAGTGATAGAGCTAAATGGTGACATTGCCACCGTGAACCATCCACAGGGCAGATTTGCTAAGAGTTTCCAGAGGAAAATCATCCACAATTATACCATGCTTGAATTTACACTCTTTTTATTACCAACACATACAGCTGTCTGCACCTAGAAATCTGCAGAAAAATCAGTGCTGCTCTACGGGGAGACTAAAGGCTGCTTCAAAGTCTGATTAAGTCATAGGAAAAAGATTTCTTTAATTTCAGTCTAGATGAACATTTGCTCATAGGAGTTTTGCTAAGAGGGAATGAGCATAATTCTCTCAGGTCCAAAGGTATGTACCTGTCTGCAAAGTAATATCTAATGGTAGAGCTTTTAATGCTGAAAACATCCCACCTGATTTCAGCATTTAAGGGTCTGCATCCCAAAGGAGACAAATCCCCAGGTGTGAGAAGTTGATCTAAAGCAACACCAGCTCTTTGAAGTTAAACAATGAGCAATTTGTACCGTTTAATCAAACATCCCCTCTCCCTTCCCTTGGTGTGGGAATATGGAGACCGTTCATAAATACAGATTCCCCTTTCCCAACATTCACCTGCTGTTTTTAAACAAGAGTGAAAATGTTGCATTTGTGTACATTCCCGCGAGCACACAGGGATTTAAAGCATTTCAGCAGCACATTGTAGTTTTTACCTATTACTTTACATTTTTAAAGTGGGCCAAGGCAACACTGGAAATGGTGAGGATTTAGGGTAGAGATCTGTTGGAAAAAGATTTTAATATGGTAAAATCAATCTAAAATCTGTACTAGGCAGGCAAGTGGCAGGGGATAACATGAGCAAAGGGAATAAAAAGAGCTCTGAAGAGCCCATACCAGTTGCTAATACTTAATCTCTTTAAATAATGAATTAGCTGCTCATATCTACTGTCGCTGCTAAGAGAAAGCACTTTCTTTGTGAAGTGAAGTAAAGCTTGAATACCCATGAATTATTCAATATAAAGTGTGCCAGTTAAAATGCCTTGATATTGGAAGTCAAGTGTAAGATTATCTTTTGTCTGTCAGAAAGCATCTCTCCCATGTTACTGAGAGTTGAGGGGGTGGAAAAAGGGGCCAACCAGCGTGCAAACACATCAAGAAAAATAGGAGAAGTATTGTAGTAACACACAGAACCATTTTCACTCACGGATGAGCTTCAGTCGTATGCAGGAATTATTCTGCTGGGCTTTACTCTGTTTATTGTTTCTGTTCTCCTTTGCCTCCATGATCTCTCCATCATCTGTGACTCTGAGGGAATCACTCGTGATGCTGCGATGCTGCTCCAAGGTTTCTTCAAGCAGAGACAGTATCAACTATTGATCTGTCAGCCTTTGCTGACATGGATAAATATATTTCCTTACTCAGGTTTCTAACAGCTTCCAGAGCTGAATAATGACCTTTCCACTGTATCAGAATGTGTAATCTAGAAGAATGTGCCTTGCAGGAGAGTATGGCACAGAAAATGGCTGTTTCTCGGGCAGGTTTAGGTCATCTAGCCCTGGGGTATGACACAGGCTTTCCAAAGGGCTGGGTAATCGGCCGCTATTTTTTGCCCTTCTGTGTTTTTTGTGTTCCCTTTTCACACTGTGCACACTGTTGATGGCACCTCCAGATATCTCAACTTAACTCTCTTCTCTTTTCTTCTTTTCTGTTTTCTTTTCTGTTTTCTTTTCTGTTTTCTTTGTTTTTTCTTTTCCCTTCCCTTCCCTTCCCTTCCCTTCCCTTCCCTTCCCTTCCCTTCCCTTCCCTTCCCT
>VWZZ01007732.1:807869-865233 GCA_013399095.1 Psophia crepitans | reverse complement strand
TCCTCTCCTCTCCTCTCCTCCTCCTCTCCCTTCCCTCTCCTCTCCTTTCCCTCTCCTTCCCTTTCACAAAATCTTACAGATGTTGTTGAAAAAATAATCACAGCAGTTTTGTGATCATAGTAGTAATTTGAGGTGGTGGGAGGCTGCTTAATTATCTTTAGCCACCTTGACGTAGCAATAGCATTCCACAAATCAAGGTACGACATCTTTTCCATGCTTCTCCACATCTGTATCTCTATGGAGCATACGGGACACTCGGTTGTGTTACAGCCTACAGCCCACGGGCCACAGAGCTATGTAAAGAGAGAAGGGCACTCCAACATCATCTCAGAAGTTGGTGTGGACAGCTGAAGTGAGGCATCTGCTGTTACAGGACTGCGAAGTCTTTGATCACCTTCCTTATTTTCTGAAACTATTAATATTTACACCTCACTTCTTTTTGCTACACTGGGAATTAGCTCCTAGGTGATTAGCACCTAAGACTGGGATCAAGGAGCCCATCCAGATAATAACTTCAGAGGGCCATTGTGCTTTTGTCTGGTGAGTTGCCCACATTGTTTGTGGTCAGACCTTCTGTTCACTTACACAAAATTTACAACCTGTATTTTATTTTATTTTTTTTTTAGCTTTGCCCTAGAATTTCTGATTATTTGCAGGGAAGACGATATTCTTGTGCAGTTTTTCTCACCCCCTTCCCCAAAACCTCGCCTCTAAGTACCCTTTCCACCCTCCCTAGCACGCCGAGCTTTGCAGCGAGACACGCGAAGGGCCAGGCACGAGCCCAATGCAGTCTGGTGGAGCTCTGCCTCTCAGCACAGCCCCAAATGTACCCCAGCGTGTGCTCGATTTTTCCACTGGTTCCTGCCAGATACTGGCTGGTACCAAAGTGAAAGTAGGAGCACAGCATAAATTAGGGAGATGTGAGGGAAAGGAGAAGGCGCCTGAGATGATAACAGCAGAGAAAGAAAACCTGGGAGAAGCAGTGAGAGCTGCAGGAAATGGAGGAGCACAGAGCATGGAAAAGATGCAGATGGGGTGGGGGGAACAGCGGCTGATACCCAAAGGGAAAAGGGGGCAACATGCGTAACAGGGAGCTTCGCAAGTTCTTTCAGTGAAAAAATAAATAATTCTGGGTTTGAAGAAAAGAGTCAGCGCTATTGCTCAGATATACAGTGTGGTGATGTCACTAAAAGAGTTTGATATTCCTCAAACAGACTGACTGTGCAATCCAGATAGGTTATTATTACTAACCACAGCTTCATTAATAAACCTTGCCCTAGAGAGGTCCTAGGATTAGGTCTGCGAACCACTCTCACTAAGGGAAAGAGATTTTTTGAATTATTATTATTTTTATTTTGGATATTGTTTTCTGTTCCCTAAAACCTCTTCTGTCAGAAGTTAGTTAAGTTCCTGGAACTGACTTTATTGCAAGGATGCTGGGGAGAGGCCCAGGGAAATCATTCCTGTTCCAGGAATATGGAAAAGGATTTTGCCAGTGAATCCTTTTCCTTTTAGGGGACAGGCCTGTTAACAACCCTATCTATATCTTGCAGAGGAAGAAAATCCACCATAAGCCTAACTGAAAGGGGACAGATGCAAAGGAAAACTTTGAGGGGAAATATGGAAATATATTTTTCAAAGTCCCTTCCTTTTCTGAGCTAGCAGCTATTTGAATACGACGGTTGTGCAAGAATCCACTGATGTGATTTAAAAATAAAATACTCTAGGAAAATACCAGTGGTTTTCATTATTTTTCCATTGGGAATTTCTGGCTTCGTTAGTAGATTCAGGCTTCGTTGTTAGCAGCCAAATGCTGAATACTAAACAAAGCATTTCCTCCCAAATTAAATGAAGCTTTTCAATTATGCTGCTTTAATACTCGCTCCCCTGCAGACAAGAAAGGGTTAACAGCATGAAATATTACCTCTCTGTGAGAGAGGAGGGATTTAATTTCAGAAGGCTAGATCTTACAGCATATCCTGACTCAGACATGCTTTTACTGATTCAGCCATAGCATTCACTTGGAAAGCTTTACATCATGGCCTTGGCAGACTCCCAGCCTTTCCCAATGCAGGCTGCTATTTTTCCTTTAGCTTACCAAAAATAGCCATGCATAGATTTAGTGTACTTGGTTTGCTGGTGTTTACAGACGTGCGAGTGTTGTCAAGATTGCTCTGGGCAGGCAGAGACTGTTGCAGGTCGGGGAAGAATGCGGGAAACTCCGACGCGCTTTGCAGGCAGAGCTACCCACCCTCCAGTCTGGGACTTTGGAGACCTACAAGCATCTGTCTTCCTCGTTGCAGTGGTACCATCATCTACGCTTGTGATCCCAGCGCGGGGCCAGTCTTTCTGTCCGCTCATGCTGGTTTCCAAGGGGTTAATCGTTCCCCTCCCTGTGACCCTCATGGTACACCGACCATTAGGGCGAAAAAAAGTGTCTGTGACTTTCTTCGAAGTGAAGTGTACCTAAGCTGTGGCTTTAAAATGTTGAGAAAGAAATGAAAATCGCTTGCTGCACAAAGAGATGAGCATCACGATGTCTCTGTACAGATTTTCTGACCTCTTTCTAGGTCTTTTTCCTGCAGCCGGGAGGACAGAGCCTCAGCTGCTATCACAGCTGTCATGCATTACAGCTCCTGGGCGGACGGAGCTGCCTTCTGCTTCACGCGCTGTGATCTGAAGTGACTGACACACCCCGGTGCAGAGGATCCTTGGGTATGTATCACAGAAAATTGTGGAGGAAGACCAGCAAGATGCCTAAACCAGGACAGCCTTAATGCTCGGCTGCCAACACGGGCATCCCCGAGCACGCTCCTTGTCCGGGGGGCACGGTGAACACCAGCCCTACCATGCTGGCCACCGCCGCACCTCCTAAAGCGACATATCCAAAAGGCAGTGCTCCTGCCAGCATCCAGGCTTGTGATACAGACTGCAGCTTCAAAAGGAACACAGAGTTGAAGGCAGTTGGCAATAGCTCTGAGCATTCAACGAGTTTTTCCCGAGACAGCCTACCTAAAACAAATCACAGCAAGAGCCACAGCAACAGGTTAACATGTATTTTTCCTCGAGCTTGCTACCAGCCAGCTCCGTTACCTTCCTAGCATGACTGGAGCAGGCTGACACGCTCTGCATCCAAGCCCAGGGATGTTGCAGTGATCACCTCCAGTAGAAGGATGAAATGACCTGACAGTCTGGTAGCTTTTGGCCCATATTATTTCAATAAAATTATCTGAAAATCATCTGGAAGGCTGGTGAATGGGAAAACTGCAAAATATCAAAGGCTGTCATCGCTCTCTCTGCTGTGCTTCTTGTCTCATGGGTCATAACCACCCAACACCTGTGGCACAAATCCAGAGACAAAAAAAACCAAGGCGCAGTGGCCATATGGTGTGTCACCACGGTGTACCTGCTCCTCGCTCTTCTCACCCCCACCAGGGAAGCACAGTATGGAGCATTAATCTAAAATGGGCTTCAGCTTGAACCTCACTTGGAGCATGAGCCCTGTTGTGATGGCGTTAGTGAGAATGCCTCAGTCACGGCTCACCCGGGGAAGGCAACGATGCAGAGCAGACCTGGGTCTGGGAAAGGGTTTGCTTTTGCTTCTGTGAAACATCTAGCAGAAGAGTTGAGCGCCCTGTTCAGTGACTGGGGTTTTCTTTGATTTCTTGTCCCCCCACAAACGATGAGGAGGAAGCTCACTGTTCAGACCACTTCATCCCAGCCTAATGATTTTTTGTATTAATTTAGAGAAGACCTCACTTTCCAAGTGGACAGAAACACACATATTCTTTTGTGATGCCACTTGTCCCCATACCCTTTCAGCTGCATACTCTTCTCCTAGCAGCACGCTCTTTCTTCATCATCCAACGCTTGCCTTTGTTGTTTTTCTTTCTTTTTACAGGTGCAGCTCATAAGAGAGCGAAAGGACAGGATATCTGTGAAACCTGACAAAACCCAGTTTCTTTTATTTAGTACAATGTATGGGATGGAAGGCTCTGTATGTGCATTCACCTGTACCCAGACACACGCACGTCTGCGTGTGCACGTTTTGTTTTCAGCATCGTTTTAAAATGTGCCCTTAAACGCCAACAGTACAAACTCAACAGCCCCATGCAACTCTGGCAAGTCAGAAAGTGTAGGTCGGGCAGCCAGCACCAACCTTAATAACCAAAAATAACTGCTTGGGTCTGAACCAAGTATTTTCTCATCAGTATGCAGCACCAGGGTGTAGGAGGAGGAAAATGAGGAGTGGGAGGATATAAAACAAACAGTGAAAAGGAAAAATGTCAGCTGTACTCTGGCCTTGCTTTTTGCTTCTCACAGCCTACCCGAGCAATGCGGTTGTGGTATGTGATGGGCTGGTACGGAGCCGGGGTAGCACGCATACAGCTGAGCACATCTGGCGAGCAGTTGCCTGGTTTTGTGCTGCGAGTCAGCCGACAGCATCCACATTTCCCAGCGAGTCCTCTGCCATTGCTGCGGAGTGGCTTGTGACTTCACTTCTCCTTTGTATCAGGTTCATTCCTCCAGAGAGCATCACTGCTGTCACCCTTTCATCTTCGCCTCCCCGCCCCATTCACACATGCCTGCATACAGCCAAACTCAGGGCGATTGCATCGGAGAGGGAGGCGTTTGGGTCAGAGAGCGTGGTAAGAGTGCTTTGTCTGAAGGACTAAACTCCTTCCCCTCCTGAGGCTGCTCCCTTCGAGGCAAACCGTATTTATCTCGGTGTGTAACACCAGTTCCCAGGCCTGGCTTTGGCATCAAAGTCAAAACCGGTGGCTTTAGTTCTCCCAGGTAGAACGCAAATTGTATGTTAATGCTGTTTCTTGGCAAAGCTGTGGTTGCATAAGGAATTGTAAAAAAAATGGAAGAATTCCCTTTTTCAGACTGGCCTCACTCAGCCAGGAGACGCACTCTGTCCTTTCCCTCTTTCGTACTGCCCACGCTATCAGGAAAGTGGCTAGGGACAATTTCCTCCTCGCTGAGCTCTGCTTTAATAGAGATGGCAGTGGAAAAAAAGAAAAAATCCATTGCATGGGCTGCTACTGGTTTATGCTCTCATTTTAATTATTTCTACTTCCCCACCTCGTTAAGAAGACAAGGTTTCGATGAGGCTGGAAATCAGCAGTAGTAGCGTGAGTAAGCCTCAGATAAAGAGAGGAAAATAGCTAGGCAAGCAGACATTTATCTCTGAGCTGGTCCGTGCGCAGGACAGTGAGAAAGGTTGGAGACTAAACTCTCACTGGGCACTGGGGGTCACACCAGACAAAGAGCAGAGATATAGCCGTGGAAATACAGCTGTGCACATGGAAGATGTGATATGAGACTGCCAAAGTCAAATCGCTTCAGAAGCAAAATTAACTGTGATTACTTGATGCAAGACATCACTCAAACCAATCAAATCGTTATTTTGGGAAATCATAAATTTGTATCCAGAGTCAGTTTGTCACTCATTAAAAATATTATAAGAATGATTAGGAAATGATCTTAATAAGTAAATGTTCTCCTCTTTTTCATTTAATAGCTTAAAATATAAGATGATCTCACCCGGCTCTTACATGACCCCTGACCACCTTGCAGGCAAATATTTTTATTCTCACCCTTACTGCTAGAATTGGGCCCAGTCTAGTTCTTTCCGGTGCAAGCCTAGCTGAAGTCTCCTTGCCATCGTCTCTGTCTGTGCGAGGAGCATTGCCCCGGTACGGTGCATCTGTAACTCATTTACGCCGTGTCATTGCTTGCTTCCCAGGGCTAGGGGCAGAATAATGCTGCAGTGGCTACGAAGTACATGACAAAAAAGGGAAGAGAAGAGAAGAAGAGAAGAGAAGAGAAGAGAAGAGAAGAGAAGAGAAGAGAAGAGAAGAGAAGAGAAGAGAAGAGAAGAGAAGAGAAGAGAAGAGAAGAGAAGAGAAGAGAAGAGAAGAGAAGAGAAGAGAAGAGAAGAGAAGAGAAGAGAAGAGAAGAGAAGAGAAGAGAAGAGAAGAGAAGAGAAGAGAAGAGAAGAGAAGAGAAGAGAAGAGAAGAGAAGAGAAGAGAAGAGAAGAGAAGAGAAGAGAAGAGAAGAGAAGAGAAGAGAAGAGAAGAGAAGAGAAGAGAAGAGAAGAGAAGAGAAGAGAAGAGAAGAGAAGAGAAGAGAAGAGAAGAGAAGAGAAGAGAAGAGAAGAGAAGAGAAGAGAAGAGAAGAGAAGAGAAGAGAAGAGAAGAGAAGAGAAGAGAAGAGAAGAGAAGAGAAGAGAAGAGAAGAGAAGAGAAGAGAAGAGAAGAGAAGAGAAGAGAAGAGAAGAGAAGAGAAGAGAAGAGAAGAGAAGAGAAGAGAAGAGAAGAGAAGAGAAGAGAAGAGAAGAGAAGAGAAGAGAAGAGAAGAGAAGAGAAGAGAAGAGAAGAGAAGAGAAGAGAAGAGAAGAGAAGAGAAGAGAAGAGAAGAGAAGAGAAGAGAAGAGAAGAGAAGAGAAGAGAAGAGAAGAGAAGAGAATCATTAAGGTTGGAAGTGACCTCAAGGATCATCTAGTCCAACCATCCCCCCACCACCTATTACCCACTAAACCACGTCCCTAAGTACCACATCTAACCTTTCCTTAAACACCCTCAGGGATGGTGACTCCACCACCTCCCTGGGCAACCTGTTCCAGTGCCCGACCACCCTTTCCCAGAAGAATTTTCTCTTGTGAATCCTTGTGAAACAAACGAAAGGGGTGAAATCCAGAGCAGCCTCGTGATTCCTCCATATTATAACGTGAATTGTTTTGGTGGTTACACGTAATAGATTGAAAATTGCTACTTAGGCCACTTCCACCAGCCTTTTTGGCTCACTTGAAAAGATGTTCTTGCTAGGAAATCCCCCACAGGAGGGACCTGACAGATCAGTTCAGTGGCTTTTCATGTGCGCTGCATATCTGCAGACTCAAACTGGGGACTGTATTTTATTTTAAGGAGCTTCTGTGAAATGCACCGTTGTTAAGATATGCAGAAGTAGGCACAGTCATTATTAAAGTATTGCTTAAATTACATTTTGAAAGGAGGGCTTGGGTGCATATAATTTCTTTTAACTACACAAGGGCATATTTTGCCCACAAGCATATGTCATATTTCTGAGTGAAATATTCCTCTCTTCCAAGAATTACCCTTGTGAAATGATCGACTGTATCTGTACATGAAAGTAATACAGATTATTCTGTATCCTTAAAACTAACAGGTAAACCATATTGGAGAAAACATAAAACAAATTCTCTAGAACACAAATTTTAAAAAAAAATTAACAAACCAAAAACAAACAAACAAAAAGCCCAAAACCAAACCACACACACAAAAAAAACCCCAAACAACTTTTAAGAAGGAAAAATTTCCAGTGCAAGGTACCATAATACAAATGCAGCAGTGAATTCACTTTACCTTTACATTTTACTTTTGCCTTACATGGAGCTACAGGCAATTGAAAAGCTGTTGAAATCTATACTTCTTAAGCCTCCTTTTCAATAGAATAACTACAGGAAACCCAAGGGATTCAAGTGCCCAACAGGTTAAGAGCAGTTTTATTTAATACATTGTCCTGCTTTGCTGAAAGAGAATGGTGATCTCTTTAAGAGACCTTTTTGATTTGCTTTCAGCTCATCCCTGCTTCACAGTGCAATTCTCTATTTCTTTCTCTCGATATCTAGAAAAAAAATAAAAATGCCAGTGTGACACATTTTCAGAAAGTGACAACATGGTTTAGAAACTGTCAGTACCTAATGAAGCATTTCAGCTCTATTTTATAAGCTGTGATTATCATGATCATTTTACTGATACATATATGGATTTGACATCTGCAGCCCTTTAGCCTTTTAAATAATCTGGTCAGCAAAGTTGCTAGTATCTAGGTCAGTTTAACCATTTATTTCTAGTTTTTCTGGTGGGTTTTTAGTCTTATGCTTTGGGTATGTTGTGCTGCTTCCTCGTAGGAAACATAGCAGAGGAGACTTGGAAGATATTCAACAAACTCAATTATAAGCTCAGGAACTTCTTATTACTTACTATATTTGCTCAAGGCAATGCATCATATAAGTAACACTGACAGAAAGGCTCTGACCCAGGAATTAAAGCACAGAGCAGAACTATTGCTCCTGCAGCTCTTGGGTTATCAAAATGTTCGGTTAATTGTAACTCTTCTCATATAGATCTTCAAATGACAGGACTAATAATGTGGCTGTAGGAGTGGGGAGAGGAGCAAAAGGAAATTAAAAGCCAGGGATGAGGTTCTGAAGTGGCGTTAGGAAAGAGCCCAGACAACATTTCTGGAACAGTAAGTAGTTAATGTCGTTCTCCAGTTTTTAGACATATTTAGTTTGGAACCACAGGAAAAAGCCCTGCGCCCTGTGTCTCTCTGCCTGCCTTTGCAGGGCATCAGCCCCCATATGATTAGCTCAGTTTCAGTGGCGCCATTGTAGTGGTTCTGGCAATGCCAAGTGCAGCCAAGCTGCTGCCAACGCAACGTGGGGAGCGGGGCAGTGCAGGAGCTGCATATGCAAACTCAGAACAGAAATTATGCACACACCCCTTGCTTGTACAGGAAGGTGTAAACCAGTAGATATACAGACAATCACAGAGTAATACAAAGGGCTGGAGCCCCTCTGCTCTGGAGTGAGGCTGAGAGTTGGGCTTGTGCAGGCTGGAGAAGAGAAGGCTGCGGGGAGTCCTAATTGTGGCCTTTCAGTGCCTGCAGGGGCTCCAGGAAAGCTGGAGAGGGGCTGGTTACAAGGGCATGTAGTGATAGGATAAGAGGGAAAATGGATTTAAGCTGAAGGAGGGGAGATTTAGATTATATATTAGAAAGAAATTCATTTCTATGAGGGTGCTGAGGCCCTGGCACAGGGTGCCCCGAGAAGCTGTGGCTGCCCCTGGCTCCCTGGCAGTGCCCAAGGCCAGGCTGGATGGGGCTTTGGGCAGCCTGGGCTGGTGGGGGGTGTCCCTGCCCATGGCAGGGGGTTGGAACTAGGTGGACTTTGAGGTCCCTTTCAACCCAAACCCTTCTATGATTCTATAATTTTATAACTTGAGTTGGTAGGGATCCCAGTCTGAAGATTGGTCAAGTTGCACAGGGCTTTGTCCATCAAGGCCGGACTCTTGTACTTGCAGATGCTGACGGTGGTGGCTTACTTTTGCTTTCCCTGCAGGCAGCTGATTTGGGTCCGGGTGTGACCTTATGCAAGTAACCACAACACTGAGGGAAGTGTTTGAATGTGTGATTCTCTCTAAGCACACAGGTGGTGCTGGTGAAGTTCAGATGCCTTCAAAACTCCCCCATGGAGATTTGGACTGAAGCATGATGGCTGTGCAGCCTGACACACAGCATGACCGGACCTCATCAGCAGTTTGTCATCTTTTTCCTAACAGAAATCCTCAAAATACTGATTTGGCAGTGTCCCCATGCCTTGATTACCAGGAAATTTTGCTGTTAGTCTCAAAGATAAGAAAGCAAATTTTGCGTGATTTACCTGATTTTCCTTTCCTTGGAAAAATAGAGGCTTTACATTGAAAATGTAGTACCGTACCATTGCTCTGCTCTGAGTTGCTCTGGAGATCTGTCACTGAACTTGCTCTTCAACAACTTTGAAAAGCATTTTTCGGACCAAGATTAAAAGCATCTTTTTGATGTTCATGATACAGTTGTTTGGTTTTCAGCTTGGTTCAGCCATTCTAAAGTATTAAGCACAATCTTTTCACAGAAATAGGTCTGCCTGTTATTTTTCACTTTGAAATAAAGCTGGTGGCTCAAGCGACCAGACACAAGGCTTGCAGAAGACATTACACAACTCCAAACCCAAGTGCAGCAGCATAGCAAGTGCTGCAAATTGTGATCACAAGGTAAGTGCCACAGCATTTGGACACCTGTGCGAGATATTCATGAGGTGCATGAAACGCTCTCCTAGACCTATACGGTGCTGGTGGTCGGTGTAGCACCACAACTCACCAGTTTCAAGGGAAATTTATTGATTCACACCTATATGTTTCTGCTTCTGTGTGTGTATACACAGAGTTCCTTGCACATATAACGAAATAAATAAATGCCAAGTAGATTTTACCATCAATTTACAGGTAACTCGGCTTTCTGCAAATGCTGATTTGTGCCTCTTCCTGGAAACCACCTACAGATAGCCAAGAACTAAAGAAACCTTGAAAACTGTCATAGCAACATTTCAGATTGCAGTTGGGAAGCCTGTGCAACACTGGTGCCTTGTTTCAAAACTGACATCCAAAATTTCAAGTTTAACATCCAGCACCTGTTCGGTGCTTTTCTGAATCAAGGCCATTTACAATAATAGTCCTTCGCCCGTGCTCTTACTGCACAACCAATTTTTAACCCATGGAATGCATTCTCAGCAAAAATTGACCAAACTAACATTCTCATTATTAATTGCATCATGAACTTTCCTGAAATAAAATATACTTGCACTCTTTCACATGAAACTGTAGCATAATCGTCATAAAGCAGTACTCACAGATGGGAACTCCTTCCCCTTTTCAGTCTCCTTTGTAAACAGATTTTTCCTATAAGAAATTATGAGATGAAATTAGTTCCTGGAACAGCGAGTACAACCCTGTGTCAGATCTCAAGGATCTTGTTTTCATTTTCCAGTTACTGTACAAATGAAATAATCATGAGTGCCCAGTGATCAGCTACGCTGGGTCAGAAGAGCTTCTAAATTATTAACAGTTTATTGCACCACAAAATTTACCACTACCTAAGCAGGGATGTACAACAGATAGCTACTAATTACAGGCTAAACTCTCAACTGAAGTAGAGACAGTGAAAACACCCTCTTCCAGTCAAACTGGTGGTCTGATTCCAAAGTTCACGAGTGGGTCTGTGGTTCAAGTAGCAATACTTTTATTTTCAAGCGGCAGAACCAATAGATGAAGTCAGAAGTTCAACTCTAGTGCAAGAGATTGCAATATCAAGCACCGCTTGTAGTATACATTGAACATGCTTGCTTTGTTCCCAAAGTCTCCTGAATGTCCCTTTCCCTCTTTTTGTCATCCCAACAACTCAGTGGCTCTGCCAAAGCCCTGGATAGGAGCTGTACATTGCTCTGCAGCCACGCAGCAAGCACTCCTTGTAGAGGAGCCAGTCCACCCACCTGCACACACCGATACCCTCCTGCCTGCAGCAGAAAGTTGTGGCTGTAGCACTGCTTCTCCAGAGGGGCTCTCACAGCTTCCCCGAGCACAGGTTCCATTTCCCTCCATCTCCATCCTCACGCTGACCTGCAAGCCAGGAGCTTCATCTTCATTTAAGCTCAGCGTCTAGACCCAGCCCCATAACCGTGCAGCTGCCATGAGCCTCTGTACTTTTAGCCATGAGATGACCAATGGATGCAGACTTCAGGGCCTTTTCTTCTGCTTTCTTACTGTTCTGCAAGAAGCTCTGTTTGGTCTACTGTTGTGCTCGTTATAAGGGCTGAGTGTAAGACCTGGTATGAATCAAGAAATTGTAATGTCTTTCTGCTTTTGATGGCATATTTTCTATACCCAAAATGCATCTTGAAAGATGAGAATCCTCTTCCTTTCTTTTAATTTTTCTTTCTGTATTGACTCCAGTCATAAAGTCATCTCTTCATTGACTTAGAATCTTAGAATCATAGAATCCCTAAGGTTGGAAAGGACCTCTGAGATCATCAAGTCCAACTGCCAACCTAACACCACCGTGCCTGCTAGACCACGTCCTGGAGTGCCACATCTATGCGTTTTTTGAACGTCTCCAGGGATGGCTCGACTTTCTGGTGAGCATTTGTAAAGAAGACGAAAAGCCGCTCGCTCTTTCCTCATGGTCTGTTTTACACGGTGCTCAGCCCAAGAGAGCGCAAGTGTTCATGAAGGGGCTTTGGGTAAGTTCAAGGGAAACTGGCTGAAAAGGGCACAAGCACTGGAAAACTCCTTTGGGTTTCTTGATCCCACAGATTCATCCGCTCTTGGTTGGAACAGCTTAAAATGAGTGCGCACGTTGTTTCTGTCCTCTCCTGTTGGCTGAACGCTTGCAGATAGCAACCCCCTAAAGCAGGCGTACCGTCGCTCTTTTCTGCCCTCTTTTTCTCTCTCACACAAACCGAAACACAGACACACACACACACATGTGCACACACAGAGTCACAGCTTGTCAACAGCTTTAGCAAAGTAAAATACAAACGATAATTAGAAACATGTGACCCTAGAAAAGCAGCACAGAAACTAAAAGGTCATCTTTTTTCCAAATGACCTAATTAGAAAAGCCTGGAGTGTTGGCTACAGCATAATGGTTTTACACAGCTTTTTAACATAGACTTCCTGTTTTAAAACAGCGCAATTTAGTGCTCCTGCAAAAAAAAAGATTAAAAAAAAAAAAAAAGAGAATTGGCATTTAATGCCAGCAAAATTAGGCCTCACAACAGCACCTGCCTCAAGCAATCTCCAGCCTGTTAGGTCTATCAACGGAGCATTGCGGATTTGCCATCCCATAATGACCATCAAGAAGCCAGCACCAGGACCGCTGCCAGCTTACAAGAGAGCCTGAAGAGGCACTCCAGCATCGCAGGGAGCAAGCGGGCACGCACACATCCCTGCCTGCACCATCCGGCTGGAGCATCCTTGCCTTGGCTGAGCCAGAGGCTACAGGCAGAGGAGAAGGGGCGACGGAGCAGGGAGAGGAGATGGAGGCATGAAGAAACGCAGAAAAAGATGGGAAAAAGAAGGTAGGGGTCAGGGTGCAGGGGAAGGAATGGATGAAGGTTTCTTGCCCCCCAGTCATCTCAGAGAGAAGATCGTGGGGTACAGTTGGGGGATTTGCTGAGTTTAGTTTCACCTCCTCGCTTCTCACTCCATGTTCCTCTTAAATAATTTTCTTTGTTCTGGTGAACATGCATGCCATTTATTTCTGCAAAACTATTAATCCCAACTTATTCATCGTTTAGTGAAGCTATATTTAGTTTATGGCTTTTCCCCATAAATCAAACCCTGCAGGCTCCTCGATTTTAAAATGGTTTAATTATGGCAGCTATTCCCAAGCTGTAGGGCATGTCCCCACCACGGTATGAGTGCAGAGTGGTCTGCAAGATCGGCTCAGGACAGCAGCGTGGGGAGGACGTGAGCCAGCTCCCAGTTTGGCAGCAGAATAACCAGGATGCTGTGGGTCTGGCCTGAGCTAATTAGAGAGAGGGACAGAGTTCGTGGAGGAAGAAGGAGCTGGAGAAAAAAGCTTGGGAAGCACCAAGTTAAGGCCATACTCTGGATTATTAGAGGCAGCCAAAATAGGTTTGGGTGAATCCAGCTGAAGAGAAGCCCTAGTTTTCACATGGCAGACAGGCTTAATGCTTTGCAGCCATCGTAAAGGTGGGCGGGAACACGAAGTTTGCCGGTCCATGTCCCCAGGGGCTTAGAAGTTCTCTGCTCGTAGTGGTTTCATTGGGAATCAACGGCATTGCCCATTTCTCAGGCAGCCTCTGTGTCCCATAGGATTGAGCTGGATGAAGCAGCATGGAAAAATAATATATACTGTGCATGTAATGTGCCGCTTAACCGTTTTTTCCAAATTCACAAAAGCATGTGATCTTCATTGAAAACTGTGTACATGCCAAGTTTAGAGCTTTACATTCAAACTCCATTTGAGAGCCTGTAATGGAAATTAAATAAAAAAAAAAAAAAGTTACACTTAGTTGGTTAAAAAAACCATATTTCCCCAGCTCCATTGTTCTGAAATGACTGCATGGATGCTATTCAGCTGTTTATTTTTTTGGTTTGCTCTGGTCTGAGAAGAATAAATGTCAAATTTTAGCCTCAAAGGTAATTTTGCTATGAAAGCCACTGAAAATAGGGGTTGAAAAGTAGAAGAATCGTAACAATAGTAGTGACAGTACAATGATATCATGTGTTAAAATTAAATTCCTCGTGGTAATACTTTGAGTAATAGTGGGTATCTCATCCATAATTAGACAGGGGCATTCACATATACCGGTGCTTACAACACACAACCCAGAAGGACAAAGAGGCATCAGCACAATACCGTATGGTTTGTAATACAAGTTATGTGAGCACTTAAGGTTAGAGAGTGGTAATTTCATCTTCCCTGTATTTCACTGGAAATGTGTACATAACCCCCAAGATTCTTCTATTTTTTAATTCTTTTTTCTCCTCTCTCCATATGTGCGAGGAATCCCACCACGTCCCACCGAGGCCAGTTCAGATCCCTGTGAAGCATTCACACCTGCAGGGGCCTGTCTGTTGATCTGGGGAGAATCAGGTCACTAAGACATAACTTGGTTTCAAAGACTGAAAGGTACTAATTTTATATGCCAGTAAATCCATCAGATCACAAGGAGACTGAGGAAATGCTTTTATCTTTAAAATGACAGGCACTAATAATGTTACCAGAATTTCCCTTATATATAACTTTGATAGTTTCGGCGCTCTTCAATATCTGCACAACGCAAAAGCTTCTGCAATATAAAAGTCAGTGTCCCCTTCAGACTTCTGGCATCACCAGCATGGGTGTGGGAAGATGAAATATGTTCTTGGGAAAAAGAAAAGGTTGGGCAGAAGAGAGGAGGAACCGTAACTGTTTAAGGAGAGGTACGTTATATAGACCCTTGACTGACAGCATCGTGGCTGGTTCTGTAAAGAGAAGGACCAGCTCTGGAGTGGGGTTGCAGCCACTGATTCAAGCAGGGAAGATTTCTGCTGAATTCCTGCTGGCAGGTGCACACAAGATGTGTTTCAAAACAACCATTGCTAGCAACCTCACAAAGTCAATGGGAAATTTACTGCCCAACGCAAAGTGAGGTCCACAGCAAGCACGCTAGGTGAGAAATGTCTTGCCTGTTTGCCCAGAACTTCATGGCCTCTGCGGCTTCCCTCATCCTTCCTCAGACGAGGTCCTGGGAGCCAACGGCCACAAACTGGCTGATGAATCGTAAACAAAAAGTGGGCGGCTAAAGGACTGTATTTGGATGGCAGGTCACATTTTGATAATCGCAGGTTAACAGGCTGTCAATCTTCCCTCCACCCCAGGGTAAGAAGAAGAATGACAAAACCCCATTTCTTTTCGTGTACATGCCGCTAAAGGAGTTCTGCGTTGTGTACCTCTGACATACAGCTGCTTGGACCACGGCGGTGAGTTCATGACAAGAACACGATATGCACAATCTACCTTTGCATTTACTCAAGCCTCTAATAATTTCCTTGCAGGGTACCAACACGTATCTCAGCTGGACGAAGCTGGAGCGAGCACGCCGTGACCTGGAACGAGACTAATCACTCCCTGAACACCACCCAGGACAAGTTTCCCCCAAAACACATGAGAATTAGCAGGGAGAAGGTACCTCACGGGTAGAATATAATGCAGCAATGAGTCGCGTGGGTTGAGGTGATGCCCTCGCAGGTAGTACCTACTGGCTGCCCCGCGTACTGCGCATTTGGCAGCCCGTCAGCATCATTACTTCTTTGCTCTTTTCTTCTCAAGCTAATGGAGTTCCTGGGAACGGTTCAGTAATGGAGCTCTGCGGGGAGTTAGTGTCCCTGCTTTTCTGTCTTCTCACCTTACTTAATCTTCTACCTAATATAGGACCGATATTAGCTATCTCATATAGGAGCTGAATCTTTGCCAAAACATGGCAGAGCTCAGAGGGTGGGGAAGAGAGATCACAGAGGCAGCAAACCACACGACTTTTTGGTCTTGCAGCGTGAATTAGTGCTACTGCCCCACACCTGCTTCTCTTTAAAAATCAATGGAAAAAATATCCCAGTAAAATGATACAGGTGAACGATCAGATTTATTTACCGAGGTTCCTGTAATCTGAACTTCTGTTCTTTAAGATACTTTTCATTAGTATCACGTTAGTACGGCGCACTGAGGTTTTTACAACGGCAGCAGCGATTCATTGCCTTTGTTAAAGGTTATTTGAAAGCCTGCGCAGAGCAGATCTATAGAAAATCTACAGGATATCCATTTGGTTCGTATGATTCAAGCTCGCTGCAGACTGTACAGTCACAGCTTCCCATTTCTGCTGGAAATACTACAAGCAATTATATTTTTTTTATTAGCCATAATGTGCAGATATGGAAACTGAAGGACACCGAGCTCCTTCCACTTCTCACTTCCAGTCGCCCACCCTCTCTTCCTTTCCCTTTCGCGCACACACGCTTCATTGATCTGAATCCTACATTTATTTTCATCAGAGAACAGATTTAGTTGATCACAGAAAGCTGCTCATTCCAAAGTGGAAAGGTTTTTGCTTTGTTTGGCGATGGGAAGCATTTTTAACAGGTTTGGGCTTTCAGAGTTCGCGTTCCATAAGCTGACTGTGCGGCTCGGCTAAGGCGGTACGAGCAGAAAAGGCGACAGAGTAGGCACAAACATCTCTGTAAAATGAGGTTCTCCTAATACCGACTGCTTTATTGCCTCAGTATCAGCTTTACAAAGGTTTTTAATCCACAGAAATCCCATTTAGGAAATAATCACTGGTTTTCAAGGTCTAATTGTTGTTGGGTGTTTTTTTGTGTTGGGGTTTTGTTTGATTTTTGTTTTCTTTCTTTTTTTTTTTTTTATTTTTTTGCTCAGCGAGCACCAAACCAGAAAACTGGCAGTATCTGTCATTTCTATCTAATTATTAACACAAGCTGCAGGGTTTACAGGGTCTGCACAAGGGACTCACTTGTTTGTGCTGACCTAACAGAACCCCAAAACACTCCTTGTGCACCAGCACGGAGTGCCGAGCTCCATCTGCAGCCGGTTAAACCCCGGCTCCTGGCCGGACTCGCGCAGGCATCCCACTTGTGGCTGGCAACGGAAGAAACACTGCAAAGGTTATCTGTGCCTTGAAGGCAGCGCCAGACCCAGGAACTCACATTTCTGAAGCTATCGCTTGGGGACTGATCAACATGTATATTATGACTGTAGGAGTGAAGCTCAGAAGCACGGTGTGCAAGAAACTGAGTTCTCACCAGGGGCTGGGAGGAGAAAAATTCAGAAGAAAATCTTTCTCTCTTCAATTTCTGTTTTTTTCTTTCTCTTTACATAACCAATTCAAATAACTGTATTCCTCAGCTGCTGGGAAATCAAACACAGAGATAGTTCCTGGATGGTATGAGACCGGCATCCAGAAGGTGCAGGAGGCTGGGGGGGCACAGGGGGTCCCTGCTACTGCACCCCTGGGGAAATAAATTGGGAAGCCACTCCAGCAGAGCCCTGCGCTGCTGCAGAAAAACCTGCTTGCAAATCTACAGCGGGTGGGGGTACGGCTCTTCCTCCAATGAGCAAATCCTGCTCTGAGAGGGTATGTTTAAAGGTTGCGTTTTGGAGGGTTGTTCCAGGTTTCTCCATGGAGAAGGGAAGCCAAATGCTGGGTGGTGGAAGAGCAGCAGCGACGCACGTGAAATACGACGTCATGGGCAGCCGTTAGGAAATGGTGCCTGCGCTGAAGCTCCTATTCCTGAAGATTTTAGTCCAGCATGTAATATGCTGCTGTACTCAATCCCTGCAGCTACGGTCCCTGGGGTAGGTTGGTCCATGGCTAGCAGAAGCTGTGTCCAGAGGTGCGGGGCACGGCACAAAGCAAGCGGAAGGCCATAAACTTGACTTTGCTGCAGATTTTTAGACCCACAGAGAGACAGTAAATAACTTGGTAAGCATCGCTGTGGGCAGGCAGCACTGCCTTGCACAGGAGGGGTCAGCAGGACAGCGTATTAGAGTTTCTGCAAGTCACAGTAATTACCGAAACAAGAAGTCCTTACTGTTTTAGTGTCAGTATAAGACTAAAACATACATATCATCTGCCCTGTCATACGCAAGGGTCCTTATATCGATGTGGGGAGTCGTGGGCAAAAACAGAGACAACACGTTTGTGCCACGGAGCTGGATATTCAGATTTTCAGGGAGTCTCCTGGTGGCACAGCCATACCGGGCAGTGGTCGGCACTGCACGGAGCAGCAGCTACCTGAAATCCTTGCAGTTCATCACAGCAATATTTGTACCTGAGAGGAAGAGGAGTCCTGTGCTGCAGCTGCACAGGAATATCTCTTGTTTGGTTAATGCTATTACAGAATAAATGATCTAAAAAGTATGGTCTGCCATGGTGGTGTGGGGTTGGGCAATGCCGTGAAGGCTGCTCAGGGCTGGCACAGTCTCCACAAGGAAAGCTCTGAGCTCAGCAGCCCCATATCCACAGTCAGAGACGACCCCACAAAGGCACGTTGCTCTCAGATCGGGCACGTGGAAGCACACAGCCTACACGAGTGGTGTTTCCATCACCACTTCCAGCTCTACCGTTAGGGCTTGCCGCTGAGGGTAGGGGAGAAACTGAGGCGGTCAGAAGCATTGAGCATCTGCAAGCCTAACTGCCCTCACAACCACAGGTCAGAGGCTGGATATTACAGTCAGCATCTCCTCCGTAAATCCACCCCTGAAATTTTTCCTCAGGGTTTATTCAGCTGTATTTCAAGCCAGCTCGTGAGCTTTCCTGGGAAAGAGCCATGGGGAAAGGTGTACAGATGCTGAATAAAGATCTCAACCTTTTTTTTTCTTTTTTTCTTTTTACCTTCTAAATTGTCTCCTTAGTGGTATTTGGACCAGCTAGGACAAATCACAGCTCGAATGAAACGTCCCAAAGAAAGACACATGCACAAGTATGGCTTGTTGATATTAGTAATGAAATCTTTCTGAATGAGGGTCCTTGATGGGTGGACAACTTCTTGATTGCAGTGCACCTTCAGATGGCTCAGACAGGAGCATCTTCCTCTTTCAGCATGAACTTAAGTTTATTGTTTAATGATGTGTCATGTCATGGATCTGCAAGATCATAATCAGTTTTTATCGGAGTTGGTAACAATTTACTAATTATCAGCAGTGGGTTCTTGAAAAACTTTTTTTTTTTCTTTCCATTAAGTTTGCTTCTTACCTTTCCTCAGAGTCAGAATTGAATATTCACATTTAGATCAAATCACTATTAATTTGACTTGTTGCCATCTTTTTTTTTTCAGATGGACTGTTAACCTACCATTTTTATGGCACTTGTACAACATTTGTTATAATTTTAGGATCTTCACTGATCTGCTTAATTACTTAGAAGGCTATTTTTTTTAAGGCAAATAAAAAGTTTGTTTCAAATCAAACATTTGTAGGTTAAGAGCCATACACACAGCCTCTTTGCATCTGCATCTACAATTTTGCTATTGGAACCAGCAGCACGTGATAATTTGACATTTGGGTTATCCAGCATTTTTGAAACTGAGCTTCAAAATTAAGCATCTGGCCAGTCATGAGGACAATTAGCCCATTTGCACAAGTAATTGCACTATTTCAATAGGAAGGCTCAGGGTTCAGTTCTGCTCCATTCAGCATCACAGGCAAAACCGCATTGATTTCTACGGCAGGAGCAGACCAAGAGCATGTGGCCGCTCAGCTCGCATAACTGGATAAATCTTAGTTTTTAGAAGCAGGGTTTCAGTCATCTGATCTCATTTTCCTGACATGCATGCAAATTACGAATACCTAGGGATTCCTTCTAGTTTTGTAAAACTACACCACCACCACAAGCATCTTTACTACTACTTGCGACACGCTTAAGCCAGAGTCCTGTTGCACTGGGCACAACATGTGCAGAAGTCAATCACAACACCAAAAAAATTGACAATCTACTTAAATTTTTACTACTCAGATTTTTCTTTTCTCTACCCCAGCCCCATCCCAGCTTCTTTATAGCACAATTTAAGTCTTCATGTTCAGCCTACAGGTGAGGGTATCTGAATTTATTATATTAGTTAATTTAATTTTACAACCTTATCTGAAAAATATCCCAGATTGACTTTACACATAAGATAGTTGGGTATCAAAAATAAAGAGCTTTAGGGTTTATTTGTCTCTGTCTTTTAAAGGAGCATCAGACTGAACTTAAAAAGAAGGCGTCTCAGTTAAATTCTCAACTTTGCCAGAAATTCCTCGTGTACTCTAGGGAATTAATTTCATTTCTCTCCAACACTGCTTCCCATCTTTAAAAATGGCACAAAAACTTTTCCTTCTTTTCTCCCATCTGTTTAGATCCTTAACACTTCCCTGGTCTCTTGCTGTTTCTAATGATTTTAATACTTCCAGATGCCAACGTGATACAAGTAATAACCACAGGTTTCTGATGGTTCCCGTTGAGCCTGTGGGAGACAGACTAGGTCTGATGAATTTGTCCCAAAGTCACACAGGGCTCTTTGGGAACAAGATGCTTTAGGAGAAAAAAAAAATACAACGAAATATTATGGCTTTGGGAACATTAGTCAAGTCTTTGGCCAGAGCCCATAAACTCATATACTTCATTTTCTTCATCTATACAGGGAAAAAAAGTCAAGTAAAAAAAAACTTTGCCTTCTAAAAGGACTATCAGTAGTCATCCTCTCATGCTCATGAGGGTCTCTGTCAATGGGAGTGAGCTCCACAGAAAATACCCATCAAGAACAGAGCCTAACTTCCCCGTCTTGTGAATTTTGAGATAACTTCAGTTATAAGGTCACAGTCCCTTCCTTCGTAATACTTGGATCTGGTGCTAGCTGCAGTAAGGCTTCTCAAAACTCTTTCACGACTGCAAAATAAAAAACAGAAAAATTTTAATCAGAAAGTAAGGAAATACTCAGGATATCAGGAAGCACTAAAGGAGAAGAAATGGGAGACAGATTCACATTAATATGTGTGAGTTCATAAAGAGGTTTTCTTTTAAAATTCTCCTCCAAAATGTTCATCTCTATAATGAATTGGACTAGCAGGTATGCTATAAATGTAGCAACTACTGTAAAATGCCATAAAAATGATGGGTTAACAATCTAGATGAAAAAATAGTAACAAGTCAAAATAACAGTGATTTGATCTTTCATGTGAATATTCAGTTCAGTCTGTGATGAGAAGTAACATTAATGATGAGAGGATAAAACTGTCAAAAAATCCTGGGAAAGAAACTTTATGGAAAGGAAAATATTATTCAGACCTCAAAGCTGGTAATAAGTAAATTATTACCAACTTTGATAAAATTGGACAATTAATATGTAGAAGTGCCTTAAAAGCACATAGAGTCTCCAGCATGCAACATGAGCTGTTGCTTAATAATAGAGGACCTGGTTTAGTCTAAAACTTTCATAAACAACATCTTTTTATGTTGTCCTTTATGTTTGGAAAATTATCCCATTTTTCTTGAGATCTTTTCTTAGGGTGTTAATAACAGAGTAAAGAGTTTTTGAAAAGGCTTTTCAGAGATAATCTTCTCAATTTTTAAGGAGTGACTGCACTTCTCCTTTGATAGCAGCAATTTTACTTTTAACTGCGTATAAGTTACCCCTGACTATAATAAGGTATATTAAGGATGTAAATATTACATAGGCACACATTTATAAGTGAGTCTACGGCACGCGTGAGGGGTATGTACAGGTTACCCACGGTTATTCAGGGCTGCTTCTGCTGTTATGCAGATATATATTGGACTGGTAGATGAGACACTGTCAGGCATCTTTGGAAACGTACGTACGTGGTAATACACAGGCGATGCATCGTGTAGCAAAGCTGGTGCAGACATCCTTTAAGGCATCTCGCTGCAGGTCCAGAAACACGAATTCAAGCCGTGCTCCAGGTCTGAAGCCAGCCCTCACCTCTTACCACCCCGGCTGCAAGGAGTTGGGGGTCACTTAGGCTGGAAAGCAAAAAGCACCCAGCTGTCAGCTTTTGTGCGCCCCTTCTTTGTGCGCAGGCTTTCAGGACACTTCAGAAACTGCCCAAGGGCACTAGCCTCAGGTGAGACTTAGTTTTAATATGATAATGACGAGCATGTTCTTACACGTTACAGGAGCGATATTTACAAGATAGCATCTTTAGAATAGAATAGAATAGAATAGAATAGAATAGAATAGAATAGAATAGAATAGAATAGAATAGAATAGAATAGAATAGAATAGAATAGAATCATTAAGGTTGGAAGAGACCTCCAGGATCATCTAGTCCAACCATCCCCCCACCACCTATTACCCACTAAACCACGTCCCTAAGTACCACATCCAACCTTTCCTTAAACACTCGCAGGGATGGTGACTCCACCACCTCCCTGGGCAACCTGTTCCAATGCCCCAATCTTGTGGGAAAACCTGCTCCAGAATAGGTCTGTGTGAGAAGGGGTATTTTCCTACCTGCAAAAACCTTGGTTTGCTGTTATAGCAAATTCACGGTGTGCGTCAGGGCTCGGCCAGAAACAGGGGTCCCCAGGAAAACTCCCTCTCTTCACTTTCCTTCACCAAACTGGCCCCAGTGATAAACGATAAATGTTTTTCTCCTGTGACCCGACAGCTAGATGGAGCATATAGTATGATCTATAAAAACAGTATGGTGAACTCCTGTGATATCTGATATGGGGAGTTACCTAAAGTGTCTCAAACTGGTTGAACTGGGATGAGATCTGCTGTTAGCCAGCTATTGAAGAAGACAATCTTCTCCATCTAGGAAATGCTGCTAGAAGTGCAGTCAGCAGAAACTAAATGCTTGGTGAGAAGAATCCAGCACAGAAGCAACATCCTTCTGCTCCCAAAGGCTGCAGTTTGGGTCCGTTCAACTTGTTTTTCCTCCCTGAATGAGACCCAGTTAATAAAGCACTATATAACATATTCAGATTCCTGTGGTAACAGTGGATCTTTCTTTTTTTGCATGACATTTTTTCAAAGTCAGCTTTATGTATATGATTCCAGCCTGCCAAATATCTGCCCCATTTGAAATCTATATCTAGCCTGAAACATTGTGTTTTGCCCTCTGGTTGACCGTCTGCGCCAGTGAAAGACATCCTTGTGAAGAAGTGCCCCTTTGCTCCTGTGGTTACCAATACTGTTCCACACAGTTTCCAAGGGTGATGCTATTATATTGCTCCAGCCACTGTATGCACCCTATTGAGTAATTTATTGGCCAGGATCCTAACAGAGGAAAGGCCTGTCTAGAATCCTGCTGAATTTTAAAAGGTAGGAATATTGCACTTCATAACAAGCAGCCATTAATGATAACCAACAGTATAATTCTTATGGAATTATGCCTTGCATCTGCATCAAATTCCCAAGCATAATAAAAAGCGAACCAAAGAAGTTAACCTCTTGTGTGCTGCGCTTCCTGGAGCATAATTACGGAATGGTGGAAAGAGCGTGACCCCGTAGCTTTCCAACATTATAATTAGCATTCCCCATACTGAAGCCTATTGTCTGGAGGACAGTTTTGTCTCTCCTCTGTTCTGACTTGTGCAAAATTACACCCCTAAATGTGAGTTCATGGCCCTTTCTCAAAGCCAGCCTTTTGTTTTCAGTGTAGTCCCAAAATCAATGGGCTGGCAGGATGTGCAGCATACACCCACAGGGTCAGTTTGATGCTCATTCACTAGATACATACGGTGCATTGTAAGGATCTATATGAGATAACAATGATTTTCCACTTTTCAAATGTAGCCACATGAGATTAGGGTATTCGGCAGAAAAATGCTGCCAACTCTTTATGTCATCCTATTAATGGTGAGTAGCAGAGTCTGTACATTTTACTTCGATTACAGAGCAAAACCTGTTCAAAAATCTTTCGGTTTCTCTTCTCATGTATAAATGAAGCTGTGCATCGTACCTCATTAAAACAAACTAAGGTACCTCATTAACACCCGCCAAGAAGTTGTTTGAATGTCAGAACTGGAGGTCTGTACAATTCTGACACGAAAAGTTTTACTGAAGAAGAGCCCTGTTTAATTAAGGAGATACTGACAGGTTTTAGGAAAAGACTAACAATCAGAAGTTCAGAATTTTGCCTAGACTGAGATCTGGTGAATTATCACGATCCTTACGTCAGTCTGGTTTCTTGTTTGTTTGTTTTTTTTTCTGTGGGGTTTTTTGTTTATTTGTTTTCTTGAAAATTTCTGACTGCGTTAATGAAGTGGGGTGTTTTGGGGTTTTTTTTCTGTTATGTCTTTCATCTCTCCAAGGATAATGAATGGACCTGCACAGGTAAAAATGTAACTGTGGGACAAGTTTTCCTATATTTGGCACCAAAATAATCCATCTGATTTTCAAAAGCACTGCTCGTGTAAAGCTCTGACAGAGCTCAAGTGAAGGAAATCAGCCAGATAACATTTCAGATAGACTCACTGTTTATAAAGCTGTTTTCTTGTAGGACCCCAACTGGCTTGCTGGGTAATCAGCACTGTTAAAAATCAGGCATCTATTTAAGAATCTTGAAAGGAATTTAGGAGGAAAAACTAAGACTCTTGTTCTTGAAAACCTTGCATTAGACGTTCACAGAGATACTGTGTGTAAAAACACAATAAAACCCCTCAGCTTTTTCTTAGGTTTTTCATTTTTCCTGCAATGTTGATTTAAGAAAATGTAAAATAAATAACATGTTCTCAGATCTCCGTTACTCCATTTACTGTCATAAATTCCCAAGTAAGTAGGAATATTGTAGCCCGGACAAGAACAACCTTCAAAAACTGAGAGGGAACTACTGCTGCCTGCCCAGAAACACTGGTGTTACAAGTGGTACTGCACAACTTTACACTCAGTTTGCCTCAGCTGCCTAGAACAGAAAAAATCCAAGCCTAATCCAGTTTGAGTACTGCGAGTACCCATCAGTCCAATTCGTCTTCAATGAACTTTTTGTCCTTAAGAAGATTAAAGAGCCGGCAGCACTGGAAACTGAAGCCTACCGGTTATTTTAGCAGGGAATTAGTGCCAATTTACAACACGGTCATACTCCAGAGGATGCTGAGACGATGCGCATCATGTTAGCCTGGTCCAGGGTCAGAGCGTTGGACCGTGCCAAACCCATGCAACGTTGTCTTTGTAACACGGGTATAGCACGCGTGGGGCTGAAATCAGCCTTGCTTTTGCCTGGGATTTCCAAGTAGATGTCAGCAGTGTGCTAAAGGTGGGAAGCCAGCGCCTGGGCACCGAAGCTTTTCCATTATATAGTGCCTTTTGACTCATTTCACGTCTTACTCATAGCCAGAGACGAGTGAAAAATTTGCGGTAAATAGTTAACACAACAAATTTAGCCTTTTTTTCCTACTGTGCAAGCAAATAGTGATTTTTTTCATCGAACTCCGAATTTATCAAACGCATGCTGTGCAGTCGTTTGGCTACTCCGTGGCTGAACACAAGTAGCTCTACAGGCTTATTAAATGATTGACTTCTGAAGGTGACCTATGCTCTTTAATCTTATCCAGTTATCTAGGAGTTTCAGCCTTATCTTCTGTGTGAAGGATCAGAAACAAGTTGTACAACTTTACACCAGATTCCTCCTTTTTTCCAAGACTGGTGCATTACTAATTTTTCTCACTCTGTAAGGCACAGTGAAATTAATTTTTCTAGGTTTTATTTTAGTATTTGCTCCGAAGAGTGGACCACTCAATGTGTTCTAAAATTTTCCTTATTTTTATTGAAATAGGTAATTTACTTTTAGTGTTCTTATATAGCTAACAGCTATTATTTGCTTCCTGTAAGGATGAAGGAATGCATGGCACACACCACACTGAGGTACAGCCCTTCTGGCTGGCACTAGACAAGAACTTTCATTATAAATTTATATTAAAAAATTACCTGCTCAGCTAATTGCAACAATGATTTCCAATAAATTGACCTCCATAAAAATATTCCAATTTCCTCTTGATTTGGAATCCAAGATTTTTCTGAATGGTTTCTTTATTTTCTGTCAGTTGTACTTTTGTATGGTCAGACAAGTTAGATTCCTATATTAATGACAAGAAAGTTAGCATTGTGAGCTTTTCATAATTTTGTAATAACTATATAAATAGTCTTAGTTCATGAGAATTTTTAGCTATTGTGTGCAGAGGCTTTTGAGTCATATAGCTAACCCCTCCCAGATTTGCTCCTTTTATACAGATGTATCCAGAGAAAAGAACTGATATTAAGTTTGTTTCCATTATTCAGTGCCAACTGAAAAAAAAGACGACCTTGAAAAAAAAAAAAAATTGACCTGTTTTTTAGCATCTGAAGTTCCCAGTCCAGTGCAGAAGTTAAATGTCTTTGCTTTTCCACTGTGCAATGCAGAGAATGTGGTGGGAACAGAATAGCAAGGCAACTCAGCTGGAAAATATCTCAGATAGATGAAATATTTGTCAAGCAGTTTTCTCATGTGAATATGCCTCTGGTTGGTATATGCCAGTCACTAGAGCATGGCATTTGTTTTATTCGCTGTCCCAAGGATTTATTTCAAAGGAAAAACTGCTGTGTAAGGCATCAGAACTGTGGAGACAACAAAGAAACACAAGAGCTCTGTCTTTCATGAGGCTAACAGAAAGAGAGTCAAGTTTTAATATCCTCAAAGGTCCTTTTTTTCAGATAAGAATTTTATAACAAAGGAACCTTAAGGCAGGTTCCCTTTCTTCTTCTCTGTTAGACTCGTATTCATTATTGCCAACAAGGCATCATTTTGCATTTTTTAAAGATGCAGACATCAAATATGATGGTGCTGAATTTAAAATGAATAACAACAACTATAATATTAAAAAACATGTTTTCCCCAGATGTGCTGATGTCTCAATAGAATCTTTATGCAGAAAAGGAAACAAGGCACATATAAGTGTTTATCAGGTTTGCAGCTTACAAAACCAATGTCCTGAACAAAGACAGCAACATATTCAGTGGGTGTTATCTGATCAAAAACATTCCACATGTACAAATCAAAGCTAGGGGGGGAAAAAAAAGCCATATAAAGATGAGATAGCTGAGAAAGCAGCCACATTAGGAAAGGGTCTACTATTTAAACAGTTAGGCTTTAAAAACAGCAAAATGAGAGCTAAGCGAATCCCCCCTCGGGGTTCATGTTCTCACAAATGGGTCTCTGAATTCGATAAAGATACATAACGATTCTGTTTTCCAGCATGATGTGGACACTAACCTCTCTGCAGGGTATACTTGAAGGTATGTGTGTGGACAAAAAAAAGAGAGAGTTAAGCCCGAAAAAGCACGCAGGCGGCAATTGGATTCGATTAATATTGCAATTAGTATTACAAAAGGAAATAATATAAAACATTATGAAAAGAAAGAGCCCTGTGGTACCTTAATGCGTAATATCTGAACCATCCTAATTTACTGCTAACCCACACTGAGAAAAACCAGTGGCTGTCTATTACTCATCTCCTGGATGAGGCAGCAAAGCAACGCAAAAGAGAGGGTGTCCTTGCTATGTACTGGTAAAATTCCCATGGAAAAGTTGCCCCGTTACTGGCACTTTCCTCTCCAAGACGACCATCCTGTAGATCATTTCAGTTCTAATTCGTAAGTTATTTGTGTCTCTGACCATAAGGATTCTATAAATGGCTCAATCAGTACTGAAACCGGCTCATCTGCATATCCTCTTTGACTTACTTTCATGCTGAAGGTGTGAATTCCTCATGAAGATTTTTCCCAGGGGACACACACATATATGAACTCGCTCCCACCTATGTTCTTGGCGGTCCAAGGGATGTCAGATTATGCTAATGTCCCACCAACCCCCTGGCAGTCTATTTAGATGGTTTTTTACCTATTTCCACAGAAGACACAAGTATTTGACAGCATTTTTGTTGTATATTCGTTTCTGAGCTTCACTTTTTTAAGGGTTTATATCCAACCATTCGGTCCTGAAAACAAGCCTGAAAACAAAAAATTGCTACTAAATTTGCAACAAGAAAGAATTACTATTACCATACGACTTCTGAGTTTGGGGCCTTTAAAATGAAAAGAACTAAAATTTGCAGAAGATTTTATTTAAAATACAAAACTGCGTTAGTGCTGGCAACACCAAGACAGTTACCCCATTTCACCTGATGAAGGAATCTTCCCGGAGCTGTGTCTATGTGAGAAAAAAACCTTTCTGGGAGAATGAATGGGGAAAATCCATACTCGTGGGAGTTGAAATTAGTCCTGAGTAAGTTGTATTTAGTCCTAGCTCTTTCATTTGTCCAATATCAATTTGCTTTATGCTTTAAAAGGGTAATAATTAGCAATCTGTTGATCCACTTAAGGAGAGGAGCAGAAATGCTGGTGATACAACTGCATCAAATACGCTGTGAAGACCAAAAGCCTTGGACTGGCCACCATGCTGAATGCATCCACGGTCTTAAATGCAATACGAACTACCTACCTACTTGGAAAAATATGCAGGACTGTTATTTATCAATACAGGACTCAGAGCTGCAGTATCCCAGTCAGCTTCCGAACATGTATCGCTCTTCCACAAACGGTGTGGAAGAACAAAGTCAATGGTCAACATCTTACCTTGAAAACTGTAGTGAATGGGCTGCTTTGAATGCATGCTGTGCAAGTCAAAGTGTGTCTGAAAAAGCCTCTTTCAATTTATAGCCTTCTCTTGACAATGTAATCACTATTTGAAAGCAAAGTAGCTGGTGTTCTAAGCAGATACCTATGAAAGACGGGAGTTGTCAGAGGCAGACTAATGCGGTGGGGAGTAATGTAGACATCTCAGCGGGGATGCCAGCAGTGTAAAAGTGGGATGCTGACGGTGATCAGTAGGTCTAAGGGAATCTCCTTTTGCAGCTCTCTCTTTAGATAGGCACCAGATGACGGCAAAGAGGCTGAACCAAAATCACAGTTAAGAAATTACATATCCTAAACCTCATATGGTGTCTCCTAATGCTGTGTGGACTTACCACTAAGTGTCCCCTAGCTCCTGTTCTCAGGACCTCTAGTTTTGTTGATGTAGTCTACCTAGACTTATCAAAGGCTGTTGATGTAGTCTACCTAGACTTCAGCAAAGCCTTTGACACCGTCTCCCACAGCATTCTCCTGGAGAAGCTGGCGGCCCATGGCCTGGACAGGTACACTCTTCGCTGGGTTCATAATTGGCTGGATGGCCGGGCCCAGAGAGTGGTGGTGAATGGAGTGAAATCCAGTTGGCGAGCGGTTGTGAGTGGTGTTCCCCAGGGGTCGGTGCTGGGGCCCATCCTCTTCAACATCTTTGTTGATGATTTGGATGAGGGAATTGAGTGCACCCTCAGTAAGTTTGCAGACGACACCAAGCTGGGGGGAAGTGTCGATCTGCCGGAGGGTAGGATGGCTCTGCAGAGGGACCTGGACAGGTTGGATCGCTGGGCAGAGGCCAATGGGATGAGGTTTAATGTGGCAAAGTGCCGGGTCCTGCACTTTGGCCACAACAACCCCAGGCAGCGCTACAGGCTGGGAGCGGGGTGGCTGGAAAGCTGTGTAGAGGAAAAGGACCTGGGAGTGCTGATTGATGCTCGCCTGGACATGAGCCGGCAGTGTGCCCAGGTGGCCAAGAAGGCCAACGGCATCCTGGCCTGTATCAGGAATAGTGTAGCCAGCAGGAGCAGGGAGGTGATTGTCCCCCTGTACTCAGCCCTGGTGAGGCCGCACCTCGAGTACTGTGTCCAGTTTTGGGCCCCTCACCACAAGAAAGACATGGAGGCCCTGGAGTGTGTCCAGAGAAGGGCAACGAAACTGGTGAAGGGGCTGGAGCACAGGTCTTATGAGGAGCGGCTGAGGGAACTGGGCTTGTTTAGTGTGGAGAAGAGGAGGCTCAGGGGAGACCTTGTTGCCCTCTACAACTCCCTGAAAGGGAGTTGTGGTGAGCTGGGGGTCGGCCTCTTCTCACAGATAACTAGTGACAGGACAAGGGGAAATGGCTGCAAGTTGCGCCAGGGGAGGTTCAGGTTGGAGATGAGGAGAAATTTCTTCTCGGAAAGGGTGGTCGGGCATTGGAATGGGTTGCCCAGGGAGGTGGTGGAGTCACCGTCCCTGAGGGAATTTAAGGAAAGGTTGGATGCGGCACTGAAGCACATGGTTTAGTGGTTAATAGGTGGTGGGGGGTCGGTTGGACTAGGTGATCCTTGAGGTATCTTCCAACCTTAATGATACTATTCTATTCTAGTCTATTTTGGAGTAAGAAGATGAGTGTGGAGTTACTCTCAGCTCGTTTGTGCAGGAGGATGATGACACAGACTGTCTGTAATTCTTAAACTATTGTTTGGGTGTTTGTTAAGAAAAAATAACTTTGGAGTGTTTATTCAGCTCAGAACATATTTGCTTTGTGTACAGCAAGTAACAGGGCAGTGCAACTACAGCCCACCACACCAGATTTACTCTCCTGGTGGCAAATAGGAAAGGGAAAGGTACCATAAGAGGGAAAAAAGAGAGGAAAATGGAGCGGTTGTTACTGGGGTGAACGTTCAGTGTGTCACAGGGTAAGGGAAGGAGGCACCAGTTCTGAACTTTTATACCTCATCACAAATTATTCTGCTTTGCTTGCTGCCCATGACACTGCAGTGTCACAGGTCTGGGATCCTTCACCCTAGACCCTCAGGAGCCTGGGGGATATTATCTTTTTCAAAAGTTCAGCTCATGACAGTTCCTCCTTCAGTTTGCTCTGACCTGAAATCGGGCAGGAAATTTATTTTACAATAACATTTGAGAGGTTCTGTTTTCTAACATCACCTCTTACTTGCCTTTGTTCCTTTGTTCTCTAATACAATGTAATGCATGGGTACCGTGGCATTTTGAAAGATAATTTGCAGAGGACCATATCATCTGATGATACATACCTTTAACAGGCAGCGCCTACCGCCTGCGCCAGACGCCTCGTTTGCTGCAGGTAGCGCCGGCAGCACAGCCTACAGCTGAGGCTCCCTCAGCCTCTGTGGCGTTAAAAACCTTGTTTTCAACCATTTATAACTCTGCCAGACACACTTGTATTAATCTTTTCACTCTGAAGTGGGTTCTGCTTTATTTTCCTTGTCCGTGATGTCGGATGAGTTGTCTGTTTGCGTCTGGTAATCGTAATCGGTTCGCTCACCTTTCATAAAAGAACAAAGAAAACCGAGTTTGAGCAAACACAAATACGAAGGAAGTATTATAATTGGCACCTATCGCCTCCTTCTGCAGGTCCTCCCGCAGCGGTAACCCCGTCTGACTCTCGTTGGACTCGGCACATAGTCGGTGCTCTGATACTCAACAGTTTTGAATCAGTGCTGGTGACTGAAGTAAGGCAAACTAAACGAAATGCTGTGTGTTAAAGGCAGAAACTTCTTTTGCTATGAACGTGCCAAATATTGCTGATGCACCTGTTTTATGTTCAGAGCGGGATGACGGTCAAAAAAGGAAGTGGCCGGCTTTAAAAGAGAAGCGGTGCTTTCGATTTCTGAAAATAGCCCAGATACAGAACTGGGTATTAAGAGTACGTTAGCGAGTAAACGCGCGTTTGAAACGTGCTTGGGCATTTTTTTCATCATCACACACAAATAGCACACGCGGTGTTTTCACCGTATAGATTCATTTTCCCTGGCGTGGAGCGCTGCTTGCCTCCATCAGCCACTGGCAGGGTTAAGGTACCGCGCAGTGACAGTGGGCAAAGGTTTGCGGAAAATGTCTGCAGCGAAATCCATTATATGAATTGATTTGCCCTTTTTCCCTGATTCTTACTGCTGTTCTCATACAGATATAATGGAGAGCACTCAAGATGTTATTGTACAAAAGTAAGCATCCTCTGGCATACAGGTTTTCTAAATTTGAAGGCGATTTTTCCTGGCAATATATTAATTTCCTCAGTACTCAACAGGAGCGCTGGCTGAAACTGCACTGCAGGCAGGGAAATTATAACAGGTCAGAAACTTGTAGGAGCGTTAGGGAGCAGAGGAAAATGTTGGTCACTGGTGAAAGAAACCTCCATTAGAACATGAAAGTCCGCAATATCCTAGGATGTCAGGGACGAGGAAAAAAGCATTCAGCATATGACATATCTGCTCTCCTTTGCTGGCTGAATCCAGTTAGATGGTACACAAAAGTGTCTTATAATGAAGTGAACAAAGATTTTCCACACCTACTAGGGTGGTAACCCTGGAGCTATGAAAGAAAAAAAAAAGAATCTCTTAGAAACCGCAGAACACTTGTTAGTAGTTTAAAAGATTGTACAAGCCGGGAGAAAAGGTTTTTATGTCGGCTAGTTGAAAGAAACAAGAGAACTTACTAAGAAGTATGGTGTGATATTTTTTTTTATTATTTTTTTTTTTTTCTTTTCTGTTTGACCACCAGTCCCTCTGAGCAAAGCAGAATCTTTGCAACCTGGGAGATTGGTTATGGGGTAAGAAAGAGCGTGAAATGTGTGGCGCTTGCACTTGAAAAGAAATCTTGATTCACTCCCACACATGTACAAAATATCTATACTACACAGTAGTACATAACGGAGTCACAGCGCTTCATCTGTGGGTAAATACAGACCTATAAGGTAAATGTGGCGATTCCTCTGCCTTATAAAGCAAAACAGTCGCAGAGACTGATTACTGTGGCGGTGGACTGCTTGGTGCTGAGCTTTCAAGCCTGCTAAGCAGGCAGGGCTCTGAGCCTCCGCACAGCACATGGGAATCGTGCGAGGGAGTGACGGTGAAGGGGAAAGGACAAACCCCCGGGGATAGCTCTTGAATCATTAGAGCTGTTGATCCAGCATGTCATTCACAGGGTTATGTCAGCCCCGTGGGACGGGGAGAAGGAAAGGGCTGCTGGCGGGGCCACTCTTCGCTTCGGCTATTGAGGTCCTACTGAGGAGTGAGTCCGGAGGTTAACGCACCGAGAAAGTGTGTGTCGAACAATTGCCTCTTGAAAACCTTGTTTTTTCCCTCTGAGTTAAAACCTTATCCAATTTGATATGTTAATAAACATTCATTCCACATATGGAATTTAAAGGCAAGAATCTGCTTTCAAAAACACACGCGGCACCCGGACATGCTGCATATAGAAAATCAAATAAAAAGCTTTGGAGAAAATGTTTAATTCAGAGCAGAGATATGTCTAGAGTACCAGGTTTTGTTCAGGACCGTCTTGACTCCAGAATTTGTCATCTGACGATTCCTCTAATGCTCAGGACTAAGGTCCAAATCCGGGACCAATTCCCCTTGAGGACACGGGTGCCTCAGTGCTCTTCCCTGTGTAGGTATTTAATGTCCTGTAAGGACACAAACATGCCGTGACACCGAGCAGGCCAGAAGGTGTTTATCACCATGCCTTTGGGAGGTGCCTGGCAGTCTGCAGAGAAGATGCAACACATACACACCTCCACCAGTTCAAATCACCAACTCCCAGTACCCATTTTGTACTAAAAGAAAGAACTCACACTTTCAAAGATGTCCTGTGCTCTTGACTTCGCTCCTTGTTCTGTTCTTAAGTGGACGGTGTCTTGCTAAAAGCTGTGAGCAGCATCGCTGCAGTGAAATTCTCTGACCCGCACCCTCCAACCTGTCTTCTCCACTCCTGGTGCCGAGTGCTGTGTCTAGCTTGGCCCTCGATGCCATCTGCCTGTGGAACGCTAGCTAGATGGCAGGTATGCCCTCTGTCCAGGCAGCTGGAAGCAACTAATGAAATATCTTAACTGTGCCCTTGAGTAAGGCTTTGCACATGGGCTTTTTGCTAACGTGGGTAAGGAGCGATATAATTAATATGTATTTCTTTTATGATGTTTGGATTCGTTGATTTCGGGATACTTTTGAGCCTTCTGTAGTACATGCTGAGGTGTGAGAACAAATGCAAGCTCGGCATTTGGGTACGGTAATCACCCGCAGGCAGTGTCTCCATCTGGAACCGTAAGGAAATTGCACAAAGAGACATATCACCCACCCCTGTAAATCAGCCCCTTGGTATCTGCAGGGTAGGCTGACCCACATTATCTAAGAATTCTACTCCAAATTCCCCTGATGTCCGATGACACTGAGAATCTGAGGTCTGGGACACTCAGGTTTTGACTCAAATTAACCTTTCCCCCATAGTTTTCTAACTCTAAGATGCGAAGCTCATTGGCACTACTACTACCTCCATCACTCACAGTTTTATTTAAGGCAGCCATTTGGAAAAGAATAAGCTATCTTTACAGAATTCTGAAACGTTAGAAAGATTTTCAGAGAACGCATTGTTGTAGTTTAAATAGAACTATAGTAAAACCAAATATTCTCTCACTTTAAAAAACAGCAACAAGCACGCTGATATAAAATCACGGCAAGAGTTTTTAACGTAAAAGTCTGCAAGAGCCTAAGAAAAGTTTTTATCACTTTTGAGAAGCACAGCCTTCGCTGAACCTTGAGGGCCTACTGAGTGCCATATAATTTACCCACGGACTTAGCCATGACTAGCACAGCGTATTATCAGGATGAGCCACCTTTCTTTATAAGCACATTGTAGCCCGCGTGGATCCCACCGATGACTTGCTCTGCCACGGTTTTGTAAGCCAGTGTGCTGAATTATTCACCGTCTGCTATCTGAATGGCAGAGTTTGCAGAAGACCTTTCGAAGAAATAAGGAAGGGGAGCTGATGAGGTTGGCGCAGGGGGAACAAGATTTGGTCCACGAAACATGCCAGGAGGCACTGGTAGATGCTTGTGTTTTGATGTGGTACACCATCCCAGCTGTTACACAGAAGAATAGTGTTTAATAGAGATGATAGGTAGTTAATAACCATGCAGAGTGCAGTGAAAGGAAAAGTGGAGTGGAAAAAGCCGACTGTCTGCCTCAGATTATTTATTCCTGGAAGCTACATTATTTTTTTTATTACAAGTAGGTATAAAACTCTTCACACAGAGCAAGCTTAATCCTCCCCAGATCTGTGAACAGTGGTTAGCATCAAGATATTACCCCAGAAAATTCCCATGATACTGCTTGTTATTTCAACCGGGAAGATTTCTTTTACATTTACACTGCAACGATGGAATTAGCAGGGTCAGAGGAGGTAGCATGAGAGATGAGAAACAAGCATATGTGACAACCTCCGGGAGACGATTTACATGCGAGAAGCAAAATGTTTCCAAAACTAAGAGCTTTCTGAGCTTGACAAGCCAGTGTGCGAGCGCAGTGCTTTTGAAAGCTGGGTTGCCTTGAACAGACGGGCAGCCGCTGAACCAGAGCAGGGGTTTATCTGCCGGGGAAGGTCAGAAGTTAGGCTTCTGTGGGCACTGGCAGAGGGGAGAACCCGAGACAGCATCTTCCAGGCTGGGGTCACTGCTAGCCCCAGATTTTGGCCAGTTTCTGTGAAGGGAGGAGTTAATTGCTGTAGCTGGCACTGGCATTAAGTCATGCTGGTGCACATAGCTGCCTCCGACCTTGGCACGCTCGCAGTCTCCGGCACAGCCTGCAATCCCATGGCCGGTTTTCCCGAGCAGAAGTCACGGTGAGCGGCTGCGTTCAAAGAGGATCGAAGGTTTAGACCAAAAAAAACAGCTTTCAGGCAGTCTAATCTCGTGAAGTATTACAATGTACAAGGGCAGCAAGGGTGGGTGTTCACCTGTCAGTCTGCTACACCGAAGACAAGAGCCTATCTCCACTCTCCCATGCACTGACATTACAAAAAAAAAAAAAGAAAAAAATAAAAAAAGAAATCACATGGGGGGGAAAAAAAAATTAAAAAAACCAACATCTTTGCTACAGAGACATTTTTAACAAGTATTCCAGAAAGAGCACCAGCTATCAAAAAGGCTGCCAGGACCAGAAGGAGCCATCAATCGAACAAGTTTACATTTCAAAGTTTTTTGAGAACAGTGAAAATGTCTTTACCCTCCTTGATGGGAAAACTGCAGTGCTATAGGAAAGTAGCTATTTGCTGCTTCTTACTGAAATGCATTTCTCTGAAGTGGCCCTTTAACCCTGCGAAGGGTGCTAGAATATATAGACATATATATATATATATTAAGTAGCTCTCCTGAGAGTTCTGTTTGGAGCAGCTTTAAAACCGTGGAGTCAGTCTGCTCTCTTTTCCCTTTGTATATGCCATTGTTCAGCTCCAGAGCTTGTCTCTGATATTAGAGATGAACTGGTTAATTTTTTAAAACCCTTTCCTGATAGTATTTAAGAGACAGCAGAATGCATCTGTCTAATTTTGACATTTATCAGATAATTCAGTCAAGTTCCCTCATGTGACATAGCTTTGTTCCTTCAAAGGAACCTGCTGCAAACAAAAGGCCATAATATATTGTACGGCATCGCTGCTCCCAGATGTTTCAAAATTAAACTACTAAGCCTCCCTGGCCCTGTGAAACCTGGAGAAGTGAAAAAAAAAATGGAGCGACACTTAACAGGCTGTCTTTTCTGTTTCTGTCTTCCTTATTTCATCTCTGCGCTTGATTTTTCTGTTCATTTGATAATGATTAGGCAGCTCAAATAATTGTTTCCTGGGTATATTAGCAGCACTATAATTGTCATGTTAGGAGCTAAAGTTGGTAAAGACTGTAGTATGCTCTGGAATATTCTAACTTCCAATATACAACAGCTCACGGATAAATATTTTGAAACTTTTATTACTAGTTTCCCTCCCAATTTTTCCTTTGTTTCTTTGACAGTACCCCATGTGGACTCGCTCTGACACCGTTCTTCACTACCCAGCGGCGCTGCCTGAACTCCGGGTGGAAAGGTTGTCATCTAGCCTTTGGCCAGCATCTTGCAGTCGTTACCACGCGCTGGCTGGTGCACACTCTCCTCGTCTGGGTGGGAAGGGCAAACGACAGGCCTTTCCTTCTTTGTAGATGCAGAAAAAAACAAGTGCCATCTACCACTACATATAATTTATGTGGGCGCAGTCACAGTCTCAGACTGACTTATTGAAATAAATTGTACTTGGTATAATTCATTTGGGGGGTGGGGGGGGAGTTATCGGTTACCATGCCAACACTCTTTGTAAATACCGTTGGTTCTCAATGAACTCCTCTTGACCCGTTGGTCTTGAGGTTGTTGCTGTGTGATGTACGTAATTCTCTCAACACTGGTCCATTACTTCTGCTCAGGGTTGGGGGTCAAGCCTGTAGTGTAAAGTCAAAGAGAATTAGCAGCCCTATCAATAACCAGCTGCAGGACTGCAGCCCAAATGATGGAGCAGAAAAATCCAAGGAAAGACGAATAAAAAGTGGGGGAACATGCGTGTACATTCTATAGTTGGAGCAGCTGCTGTGGACTATCAACATCATCAGGAGACCTCGGTGCATTAGCATAAATTCAAATGACAAATGCACAGTGCTATTCAGAGACTCATTAATTTGCAATGGGTGCAGTGCTCATGACATATTAGTGAAAAATTCAAATGTCTTTGTAGCATCATGAGTTTAGTTGTGGGACCTAAGTTGCTAAAACGAAAACGTGTGCAATTTTTTTAGCAGTTTATTAAATTATGAAGTGTGATGACTATATCTGTGCATCTTTTTAAGCAGATGAGGTCCAGTGCGCTCCAGCACCAAATTGCACGGTTTGTGTTGAAATCTCCCTGTCAGACAAATTTCGAACAGGAGCCGAAATTCGGGGAGCGTGTTCTCTGCCGCAGGATGCAGGCTGATATCTCCCCCTTCTGGGTGAATCGCGTTGCCACCGAGAAAGAAGGAAAATACGGTTGTTTCCTGGCTTGTGCTTTGTTATGGCTCTCTTCTCTACTACTTTAGCCACCGGTTCTGTTGCACGTTTAGATGATTCGGGGACAGCGGAAATAAAATAACGCGGTGCGATTATAAGCGATGGATGCTTCTGTCATTTCCCATTCACCCCCGCAGCCTGCGCGTGTAGGACAACTTACACTTGTTGGACATGGGAAGCCTTAATTAAATGTGTCTTCTCTTAAGCAGTGTCTTTGTTTATCTGTACAAAACGAAGAGGGAAAACATGTACGTTTTCAGACGGAGAGCGACCTGACTGTAGCTCTCTTCCGTAACGTTGAGATCCAGCTTGCGATTGTAGCGTACAACCGAAACACGCAGCGGTGGTGTTTATTCTTAGTGCCTTGGCTCTGCCCTGCGTGTGCAGCTCCGACACGCTGCTGCATCTTTCCAACCTCGATGAACGCTGCAAGCTCCACCTTACATTTCTGCTTCCTCTTGGACCTCTAAGTATATCGTTGCCTGACCCTGAGCTTGCGTGTTTTTCGGTCCACCTGGCTGTCACATCTAGCGTGGGTTTCCTTTACCAGGAAAATATACTGTAATGTAATTGCTAGTACTTTTTTTGAGGGATGAAAACCTTAGTTTTAAAGTGTAGGAGCCACAATACCCAGCTAGTAAAAAATAGCTTATATTTTCAAAGGCACTGGTGATTTTAGCTGTGTAGCCTCTGAAAAACTGCGAAGCAGCCTGATTCTTCAAGGCGGGGGAATCAGCTGCCAGTTGCATGTCCAAAACCATTAGTTGCTTTTGAACATTTGGATGTCTCCGTAAAACACAATAATATTTTATACATACACTAGTCATTAGGTAGCACAATAACAAGAGCCTTAATAAGGTTTGCAGCGTCTCCCAGCATATGTCACGCCTCGGAGTGAAAGGAAAGCCATTTCTCACTCTGGTTTCTCATCTGTGTCATGCCACCTGCCACATAGGATATGGTATGTCACAGCTCAAAAAAAAAAAAATTAAAAAAAGAAGGGAAAAAAAGAGCAGAAAAAAAAAAGGATGGCATGCCTTTCTCATCCCTGCAAGAAGTGGCACATTACTCCGTGTCCCCCGATTCTTGGAGAGCAATGATGTACCCCCACTGATCTGGTCTGTCGGTGAGCTAAGTGCATGTGAAAAGTGCTTTGCCCTCTCCATGAAGGGAAAAAAAAAAAAAAAAAGCCGTCAGCATATCACCAAACTAAGACTATAAATCATTATAAACTGTCTTAAAGCTATGGTTTCCAAATTACACAGATGGATTAGGATGTTCATCTGCCTTCAGTTTCCATCCCCTCCAAAGGCTTTCCAGGAAGGCACCGGGAGTGAAACCATAAAACCTCTGCGTGAGCCTCCCATTAAGGTCAGTTTAAGCTTTATCACACACTAACATCATTTATTTTTGTTACCCTTGCCCAAACCTGGCACGAACCTCCGCATTGCTTCGGATCTGGGTTATTGCAGACAGGGGCCAGGAGATCGAGAAGGAGAAGGCAAATACAGTGGCAAGGTACGGTGCAAGCAAAGAGTGCGCCTGGGGGTGCAGATGTCAGGATCGGCTGGGGGCCACGCCGTTCCTTCCCTCTCCAGGTCCCGGCCGTGGGAAATGCTAAAAATCCAGAGCAATGGCCGAGACTGGACCTACAGTTATTTTAGACACAGAAGGGCAAAATGTTCAGTCACGGAGGCTGCTCCAGGGGATTGCAAGGAAGGAAGAGCCAAGAGTGAGCAGAGCTGTGCCTCCATGGCGCCGACCGACGGAGGAGCACAGCAGCCACCCCCCGACTCTCATTTCCCCTGTGCCACTGGAATCCCAGGGCTGAGCAGCAGAGCAGAGCCGTCACACAGGTCTGTCAGACGTTGTGAGTACAGGAGGGTCCCTGCCCTGACTTGAGCTGACCAGGCACCTGAAGGTCTCTCTCCATCAGAGAAAGCCTTCGGTGTCCCTCAGCTGGCTCCGGCTCTCCGATATTCCCTTCTGTGCCCTCTGCCCGGGATAAGGCTGGAGCAAGCAGTGCAGCGCCGTGGATGATTGCCTAATGCGATCGTTGATGCCAGCAGGACCCTAAAGCTCAAATAACCACCGGGATCAGAGGAACCTGGAAATGAATGAATCGCCCTTCTCCTCCCACCACCCCCATCAAAAGTGCTGGGCTGGAGCTCAGTGTAGCTGAGGATGCAGACCATTAACTAAATGTCACTTACCCCGACTTCCGTGGAGAGGTGAAATGTCATTTTGCACGTGTCTGTCAAAAGCCCAGTTAAGGGAAACAGGCAGAGGTGGCACTTTTGTAAGTATTCTGTATTTCTTATGGGGAACAACTTTCCTTCAACAGCCGGCAGCACCGGACAACAGGGTTTGGTTTAAGATATAATCACCCGATCTCTGCCACCAGGTGCAGAGTTCTCCTTGTATTTACCACAAACGCACTTGAGGTTTGGGCATCAATGGAGAAAGCATTTTGTGCCTGATCGAGAACACAGGCATTGTGAAGAAGTTGTTTCCCACTACTGCAAAAGGCAGGGTTTTGCTCTTGTTTCAGAAAAACCCCAATTTATTTTTCACTTTGATTTTTTTTTTGTTTGGTTAGTTTTTTTGCATCACACTACTCGAGAGGCAAGCTGCTATGGACACCGCATTTCCAGAGGTGATGCTGATTTCAGGAACGTGTTCCAAGAGAAGGTAGAAGCACATAATCATAGAATCACAGAGTCTCCTGAGTCAGAAGAGACCCCTCAGGGCCATCAGTCCAACTCCTGGCTCCACACAGGACCAGCCCAACCAGAGCAGATGGCTGAGAGTGTTGGCCAGGGATCTTGTGATAGATGTTGGGTGGCTGTCTGGCTAGCAACAGGACTTGAATGAAGGAATGTCCCACCTTAAAATCCTACAAAATTATTATTACCTGCAGAAGAATCCCAGCAGAGGGACTTTAACAAATGGAAAACTAGATTTTGTTTAGAAGCTGGCCAAAACCAGTGATCTCCCCCCAGAAATGTGCTCCGTGGGGAAAAATCTGGTCTGAGCTACACCAGTGAAAATCCAGTCAGTCTAACAGCTTCAAAAGTAAAACTTAGTCCAAAGTGGTTAGGAAGAAAGAGGTGACAATATTATTAAGCTTATGACACTGTTTGTGTTAACATCTTTTTTTGTGCAGAACATGTTTGTATTTCAATTGGCAAAGTATTTACAATGAGACGAGATATACTCGCCACCAAGGGCAATTAATTCAGGGTTATAAAGCTTGTGTTTCAGAACAGGCATGAATAATTCAGTGTTAGGTTGTTTAAGTGTGTTTTGTAAAATAGAGCTGCAGCTTTTGTTTTTCTTGAAAGCTTCTGGGAAGAAAAAAAAAAAAAGAAGTGATTTTTTGTTTTTTCTTTTTCTCTTCACCCCTGGGGAGAGCAGTGGCCTTTTGATGTTCTACACTGACCTGCATTGCTTGCTTGCTTCCCACTAACTTGAAGAAAACATGACTTAAAATGAGAGGCTTGCATGTAAGGAGTAAGGAGTGCAGCACTAGCCCTGGGTGTCAAAGCCTATCAAGCAGGCTGTGGTGCTTCAGACTGCTTTAATCATTACCAGCCTTGCCAGATTGTGAACTTTTCAGAAGTGCACACACAGACGAATGCAGTACTCGTTTCTGAGTGCAAGTCTGACCTGATAAATGAATTTATGGAGCTGAGGGGAAAGTGACTGTGTGGTGTCTTTCCATCTCTGCTTCAGGCACGTCACATTACCTTCACGCTACACCATGGGCTATGCAGGTAAACCTAAAAACCAAGCCTCAGTAACTGCTGGCTGATGGCTGAATGTTGCCCAAAATGGTCTTTACGACCCAGAGTTGACACACAGTGAAAGGGAGGAATTTTTTCACAGCTTTTGCAAATTGTTGCCCGTTTAGCTTACGTACAAACTTCTGATAGACCCTGTTAATGGTTGGGTAAGCAGAGGCGTGCCATGGGAGGAGCTATGACTTTTGTGATGGTCCCATCGTATTCTTCAGAATTTCCATATTTGAACACCCTTATAGAGGAGTATTTATAATGAAAAAATAGTAGAAAGCTAGAAACAATATGCCTGAGAGGTGTAAAGTGACTCCGTGGAGTAGTAAGGCATGAGCTCATACAATCGGTGTTCATAATGTAAACCTCGCCGGACTTGGTGACTTGACATAGCTTAGGGACCCACCAAAAATGTTCTTACTGAACAGGGCAGGCATGGTCAATCTATCATCACGAGCTGAAAAGCAAACCACCTCAAATGGGTAGTTATAGGAGACAGCTTTTTATTTTTCACTGTCTACCTAAAGTCTCTTCAAAGGATGAAACCTCATGGTACTTATGGAGTAGATGAGTTGAGCCCTTTCAGTCTAGGACAATAATCACTGCTAGCTGCAGAGAGTATCTGTACCTCCACAGCCAGAGAGAGGATGATGCATACTGCAGCTGAAATGCTGGGTTTTCACACTTTTCTACCCATCCTTTGTGCAAGCAAGCCGCAAGACTTTGGAGAAGGAAAGAGAGTACGTGCACATCTTCACTGTCACTCAGACTGTGTCATGCTCAACTGCACCTTTTCTTGGGGATCGCCACATAAGGGATAATGTTTTCTTCCACAAGAGCACAGCCCGGGAAGATTAAAGAGAAATATTGAGCCTGCTAACGCAGTGTTTTCAAAATGCTCTTTCATATTTCAAAGAATCACAGACTGGTTTGGGTGGGAAAGGACCTCACAGCCCATCTAGTTCCATCCCCCTGCCATGGGCAGGGACACCCCCCACCAGCCCAGGATGCCCAAAGCCCCATCCAGCCTGGCCTTGGGCACTGCCAGGGAGCCAGGGGCAGCCACAGCTTCTCGGGGCACCCTGTGCCAGGGCCTCAGCACCCTCCCAGGGAAGGATTGCTGCCTCCCAGCTCAGCTCCAGCTCCCCTCCTGCAGCTTCAGGCCCTTCCCCTTGGCCTGGCCATCCCTGCCCTTGTAAAACAGTCCTTCTATTTCTATAACAAATAAGATAACATGGCAGTAGACAGGGCAAACTCCACATCAGTTTTTCCCCCGTGGAAAAAAAAGGACAAATGGGAAAGTCAATACTGAATATTTGCAGCAAGTTGTGTAGCTTATGCAGGCAGTAGGTGAGGTTAGTGTGATTAAAGATTATGATTTAAAAGGAAGGAAACGTGTGCCCCAAACCAGCATTTCTCTTCAGAAAAAAAAAAAAAAAAAGANGAAAAAAAAAAAAAAAAAAGTACATCTTTAATTGTTACCTCTACAGTGCTTGTTGTGAGGTTGATTTATCGTTTTTCCCTGGGGTGATAAATCTCGAACAAACACTTGGGCGCTGCAGTGCGTGCCAGCGTATAGCAGATTTGTTTTCCAGTTAACATTTTGTATTTCTCTTCATCTGTGCCACAGCACGAGAGCGGCTGAGTGAGATGTCCAGACCTCGTGCATCCCAGGGTGGCTGGATTGAGGAGGAATACGCCGAGTGCTGGAGAGTGTGGGAAGGAAGCAAATTGACAAACAGCCAGTGGGAAACAGAGAAGAAGGCATTTTGACTGCACTCTGTTTACAACTTGTACTTTCTCAGATCCTAAAAAATCCGCTGATTGCCTACACGTCTGCAAGACATTATAGTTTGACTTGGTTAAAAAAACCACGCATGTCAGTGCAGTTATTAAAGTAATAGCTTCCCCACACTAACATGTGCTGAAATTCAGGTTTAGAATTGCCTGTGAATCCTGCCAAAATGGAAGATTTAATGAAAGGATCTTCAAATCACCAGACCTGAATACTGAATTTACAGCCTACCCCTTCTTACTGCTTTTACTGCTGTACGGCAGCATTTTGTCTTCTAAAGTCACACTAAAGATCTCTAGTCCGAGTGTGAGCTAATGTACAAAGGAGGGGGTGGAGGGGTGTGTAGCTCTTTGGGGGGGTCACAGACCATCTGCACCCATCACCGGGGACACGCAGCCAGTTTCAAACAGCGGCACCCTTTCTTGCTCGTGTTTTTAGACTTATTTTTAACATTAAAATAAGTTAAGGTCCAAGCCTTAATGATTACCAAATGCATTCGGAAAAGTTAACTTACACCCGTTGCATTATCCAAAAATATATTTGTAAGTGATAAATAAATTCTTTAGTTGATATGCTCAAAAATATTCACCCAGGGTTTTCTTACTGCCATTTTATTATGTGATAGCTTGTTTTCATCTGTCTTACAGTAGTCTTCTCAGCCCTTGTTTCGCTAATGAGACTGTTGCCGCTGTTTTTATCATACCTCCTCATTGCATTAATTACTTTCTGTTATTCTTTACCTGTCTTTTGCTGTTAAGAAACTCCTCGGTGGTTCGCAGTATGACAGAATTGTCAGAAATTCTGCATATTTGGTTTGCTATTGTCTTCTTTAACGAACACGATCTCCTAGACAGTTGGCAATATTGCATTTCCCAGGCTGTAAAACATACACAGTGAAAGAAGTAATGTGAGAAAAAAAGACTAAATTTGCAATACCTCCGATAACAAAACCGGTACAGAGCTCACACAAGAGCCAATCTAAACATTACAACAGTTAATAACTGAGACACAAAACATAATCAGCCCAAAGTACATTGCATTATGAAATGCTCGGAATATTTATCATTTTTTTTCACTCCTGCTGCTACCAGCTGAAGTACTGGTGAAAATACTGAAATTTGTGACTGATTCAATCGAAAAAGTTTCATAAAATAAATTTAAGGAAGTAACTGTATTTCAGTTTAATACAATTAGTCATGCCTATCGCTTTTCAGTTAATAAGTTGTCGTGGTTTTACCCCAGCTGAAACCAAGGCATTAGTAATAATAAATCTAACAGCAATAATATAATCTAATAAATCTAAAGACAGTAGGAGAGACTGGATTACTATCCTCTTAGGCGAGGTCTAGGTAACATTTTTGTAAAAACCCAAAGGCGTGAGCCTGCAAGTGGTTAGCCAGAAGGTGAGTTTTGGTTCGAGCTGTAAACACATCAGCAGTTTCATAGATGCTGACCGTGTCCGTAGTCTTACCTTCCCCATCTCTGTGCATGCAGAAAGGCTTAATGCTTTCACAGAGGGCTTCATGATCACAAATCATCTATGCTTTCAGACCCAAGGCAAGAGGATCATGCTGGTGTCACCTGGCTTTTCATGGCGAATTTCGCAGTAGATGTTTTTTTTCAGAGCTGCTTTGGGTTGTACTATCCCAGCAGTGTCCAGTCTTTCTGACCAAACAGATGACTCTACCTTCTTCCAACAGATGAAGGATGATGAATGCTGCCGCTGCTGATCCAATGTGGAGGACAGGTAGTCTAAACAGCCTGGGGCTCCTTGCCAGGGGTTTGCATGGCCTCAGCAGATAACCAGCGTGGAGATGACCTGGAGACATTGCTCCAGCTCAAAATCTAAGAATCTCTGCTCTTCCCCATACCAGGATGTGTGAGCTCCTGGTCCTGTGAAAGCAGCAATGGACAGGTTTCACCTTCAGTCACAGGTGACATAGTCAAACCCAGAGACTGAGTCGTCGTCCCTGGAGATCTTCAAAAAATGCATAGATGTGGCGCTCCAAGACATGGTCTACTTGGCACGGTGGTGTTAGGTTGACGGTTGGACTTGATGATCTCAGAGGTCCTTTCCAACCTTAGTGATTCTATGATTCTATGATTCTATGTGGGGCAACTTATATGTTTTAAAAGGGACTCTAGCGCTATGGGTACTTTTTACCTGCCTTCTCATCTAATTCTTTTTGTTTGTCATCAGGACTACATAAACACTGTAAGAAGACTGTATTCCATGCTCTGACATCAGCTTCTCCCTTAAGACAGTCCTTGATAAACAAACATAGAAGGTGATGAAGATAAAGGTTATACAAAATTTATCTTTTAACTTCACAGGGAGGTATTGCCTAAAATGGTCATGCTTTCTCAAAAAAATCTCTACTCAGTAGTTTGTCAAGCCTAGTTAAGGCATTTTAAATTATGTGTAAATACTTTATTGGTCTTTTTTTCTTTCTTTTTTAATTACTTTCTTTTATCTTTCTCTTTCTTTCTTTCTTTCTTTCTTTCTTTCTTTCTTTCTTTCTTTCTTTCTTTCTTTCTTTCTTTCTTTCTTTCTTTCTTTCTTTCTTTCTTTCTCTCTTTCTCTCTTTCTCTCTTTCTCTCTTTCTCTCTTTCCTTCTTTCTCTTTCTTTTCATGCATTGTAACTGAGGTGCTTTGTTTCAGAGAAACAGACAGCAGAGAGACACAAAGCTTCCTGAGCCTCTTCTCTATTATATAGTGGAGTGCATAATTGTTCAGAGCTGCAAAATAGTCTAAAGGGACCTGATTATGCAAATACATTAAGCATCTCTTAAAATCTTCTGAAATTATACCGTATTAGTCACACAATTAAAGAAAGAAAAAAGATCATCTTGTTTGAGTGTGCATGGTATTTCCTATTTGCAAAAAATATGTTACTCAAAAGGAGAGAATGGAAAAGGATCATGCTATAAGCCTAAATCCAGGTTACAAAGCTGGACTGCTAGTTGTCTCATGAGATATAACCCAGTGACAACTGACATTTTGTCCTCTAACCTTACCTCAGCCTTCACACACTTGTCGGTTCCCCTTGAGCCAGGCAGATCTAAGCTGTCAATTAATAGATAATGTAAGTTTACTTAGATGTCATGTAATGCTGTTATCCATGTGGAAATACATCAAATGTCCTAGTTTGCTCTACAGGCTATGGCGCTTAGTAAAAATCTTCTCCCATGGGAAGCCTAGGCTTGACAAATGCCTGAGGATTAGTCATAGTCAGCCATCTCTTTGTGATGCAAAATGACATAATCATTGACTTTTTCAAATAGTATTACACTTCTACTTTCTCCAAATAAAGAACCCGATTCCAGGTTTGCAAACAGTTTAGACTGTATAAATTCGTTAGTGAATAAAGATGTCTTCCTAAATCTCAGGAACAGTAGAAATACAATAGCTCAAAGACTTGCTTAAATTTTCAGTAAATTCAAGACTGTCTAAAAATCAATGTTTTCTTTCAATATTTGGCACGGTTTTGTATCATGTTGCTGCAGCACTAGATAATCAATAACTTAGACCATTCTTTCCAAAACCACCCCGACTGTGCACTGAAAGCACCAAAAAGTTTGCACGATGCAGGCGGATATTCCATTGTAATAATTGTTAACTTTATTTATATTCTTTATCTTGAAGTAGGGCATCTTTAAACTAAAATTTTATGTTTTAAATAGGACCAAATATCCATTAAAATGCATATTTTTTCCTAAACCCCAACATCCAAAACATATGGAAAAAATTGCCTCTAGGTATTGAAAGTTGTTGCCTTTATCACACTGAGCATCTAAATTCCCAAGGATGATTGATTTAACGAGGTTTGCACATTAAAAATCTTTTTCTTTGTCAGAATAGAGGAAACCACAAGAAAGATTAATGCCCTCTGCATGGTGCCACCGAATTAAAATGTCTTTCAAATGTCTTCACTCCGGGAACACTTTGCTATCCAGGCCTGTACTTAGTAAAGCTTTTCTCAGTGTAAAGAATGTATTAGTCATGGCTGATGATGCTGGTGTGCTATAACCTAAATACCTGGAATATGCATACATTAGGACAAGCTGGGCACTTCAGAAGGCTTTAAAGAAGTGTTCATTTTTCAGGTCAGTGTAATGGATTCCATGTCAGAAATGCACACGGCGACCCAAAGGTATGACATTCACTCTTGAGATATCTTCCTGTTGCAGTGGTGTTTTTCTGACCTGGAAGACTAATACACTCAACCATCGCTTGAAAACTTTCTTAAGCATAAACCCTCAGCAATTATTTCTTTACCCGATATGACAATATGTTGCCCTAGCACTGCACTAATGTCCATGGCACTGGAGTGGAACTAGATGGTCTTTAAGGTCCCTTCCTACACAAACCATTCTGTGATTCTGTAATCCTATGAATGTTATACAAAACCTTTTTTTCTATTATTTCATCTGCTCTTACAATCACAAAGAGTATGTTGCTGACCCAAATATTTTCTCCATATGCATTTCTTTGGAGGAAGAGGTACTTTTGACTTGAGTGGAGGGACAGTGAGAAACAAGGCTACTGAGGTGCCTTGGAGAGTTGGACCGGGTCTGCTGGAGATGCTGCCCATGCTGGATATAGCAAGAGCCATTCTGTGCATCCCACCAGAAGACCACCTGTTTCACCCCCAGGCAGAGACTGAGACGCAGATGACATAGATCCAACACAGATGACTGGCGAGTACACCTCAGTGCAAAGCAGGGAGATAATCAGCCTGGTAACACAAAAGGATCAGCACAGCATACTGGGTGTTTACCTTTACACCTTCCTCAAGAAAAGTATAGGTGTTATCATATTAATTCCTTCTGGAAAAAAAAAATTAATTCAGAAGTTCCTTCAAGGAAAGTGGATTATCTAGAAATACACCTATAATGCCAATATATTTGAAAAAAAAATCATAGCTCTGTTTATGGTATGGATGTATTCACAGTAGGGAGAATAAAAGAGATATAGAATCACAGAATCATAGAAAACTCCAGGTTGGAAAAATCTCTGTAGTTCATCAGATCCAACCTTCCACTGAAAGCAGGGCCTTGGATTAGGTTATCCAGGGTCACATCAAGTCAAATCTTCAATCTATCTATCAGGTGAGATTCTAGTACTTCACTGGGTAAAATATCTGGTGTCTGAGTATCCTCACTGTGAAGAATATCTTTAATATCCAGGCAGAATTTTACCTCAAGCAACTTGTCCCTGTTGCCTCCTGCCTTGGCACCACGCAACCTTGTGAAGCGAGGATGACTTATTCTCCATAACCACTTCTAAGGTATTGGAAGACCATGATTAAAACCTCCTGAGCTGCCTTCATTCCTGGCTGAGGAAACCCAATTCCTGCAGCCTGTCTCCATTCATAGAGTTCTCCAACACACTCATCATCTTGATGGTCTTCCTCTGAATCTGGTGGCCTTTCTCTCTTGAACCAAGGGGACCAAGACAGTTTTCCAAGGTATGGCTTAACAAGTGCCGCATGGGATAATCACACGCCTAATCTGCTGGTTATACTCCTGCTGATGGAACCCAGGACACAGTTGGTCTCCACTGTTGCAAAGTGGCACCTGCATCCAGCTTGCCACACACCCAGTAGGTTCCCTGCATTTCTGACAGAGATGGGTGAAAAAGACATTGTCGCAACACGTAATATGACCATGACCTTGGGGCTGCACTATCTTTAGAGGTGTATTGTAGGGTTTGTACTTGCTCCTGCAGATCTAGCCAACAGGTCAACAGGAGTCAGCCTGCCACCATAAATTTAGTCTATATTTCATTCACAATAAAAAACAAGATAACTTTTCCAAGGACTGTGTGCTTGATTACAGTGAGAATACAAGGCAGAGAGAATAAATTCAGTCTCCATGCAATCAGAGAAAATGAAGAGTGAAAATATAGACCCGAGCTCAAGAAATGGGCAAAAGTAAATATCAAGAGAAGATTTCAATCTGAATAGTGTTGGAAAAAGAAGTATCTGAAAAGCCACCTGGAAATTGAGGTATGCTTTCAACAACAAATATAGTTCTTCAGACAATACGTGAAAATTGGGTGCGCTCTGCCATCTACTATAATTATGAAAACTCATTCGTTATTTCTAGTTTAGCAATATGTCATGAGTTCCACCCAGGCAATTTCCCATTATCCTTCATATTCTACAAACATATAGTAAGAGACAGCACCTGTCATGACAAGCCTTAAATGCACAAGGTAAAATATAGGAGAAAACATGGAAATGAATCACAGAGAGAGACAAGTGATTAAGTTTTTTTAAATAATTGAAGTGATTTTGAATCCTTTCACATTTAGTAACAACATCCTTAGTGACTGGCCCAAGAACAAAAGGGATTTATCTTGCAGAGCCCTACATTTGGCAAATATGTTCTGAGTCACCACCCAGAGCCCTCAACAAAGGCACATGTACCATGCTGACCATGGGGCAGGGGTATAGCATTACTGCCACATCCCTGATACCTTTTCTTAACATTTTACAATTCTATTTCAGGCAGTATTTTTTAAACAAAGATGACATGAGGGAAGTACAGCTGGCCTCAGAGAGGGTGGACAGATACCTGCCATCCCACCTATTTCATTATTCTCTGTGGGGGAAAAAAAAAATTCAAAATAAGGGTTTCTGTTTCTAGGTTCTCCATTAAAAGAAGTATAAAATTACATCCTTGCAGTTAAAAATGTTTTAAAGAATGCGATGAAAACAAGAAATAAAACATAACGTTGCACACTCAATTTAATTTATCTTGTAAATGTCAATTATAAACACCTAAAAAAGGGTAAAACCAGCAATATCAACATCAGGCAATAAGCTACTTTGCAGTCATAAATGGGGAGAATTCTGCCTTTTCAGTATTCTTGTTTTTTGAACAGCAGGACAGAAATATTTGAAGGGGTAAAACCAGCAGTTATTTGGGACCGCTCCTCACAGTGGTGCAGGAATGACCATCCTTGTGGCTCTTCTACCTGCTCCCTAACCAAACCCACCCAATACATAAAACTCTGGATCATCTACCTTGTTTACCTGGGACCGGAAAAAGAACAGAAGAAGAGGAGCAGAAGTGGGGAGGAGAGAGGACGACACATGGGTGGGACAGGAGTGGGCACAAGGTGGAGAGGAGATGGAGTGTTGGTGATGGCCAGCATGCAGTAAGGCTTGACTTAGGGCAGAAGTGCAGAAGGAGGAATGGGATTTGGTCTTTGTTGCAGGGGAGTGGCAGAGGCAGAGACTGTCATTCACGAGCTCTGGAGATGTGGTAGACCAGTGGATTATCCTGGTCCAAATTCATTGTGGCACAGAGGCAATGGATTGGTTCCACTGAGGGTCCTCTAATGTTAAATAAATTAAATGCAAGCACACTGCTTCCAGAGTCAGCGTAGTGACGCGGACACCTTTGGGCACCACCAAATGTGATGCACCCTGAGCCATTGGCCTGGGTTTGGCTACAACAGAGTTAACTTTCACTGGAAGCTGGGATGAGACCCAGCCAGGACAGGTGGCCCAAACTGGCCAGGGGAGGTATTCCATACCGTGTGACATGCTCAGCAGAGAAGGGGGAGCTGGTTGGGAAGGGGTGGTACTTCTTGAGGTGGCGCAGCTCGGGGACGGTCCAGTTTTGGGACGGGTCTGAGCGTGTGGTCTGAGTTGTGCGGTCAGCGGGTGAGAAACTGCGTTGTGTATCACCAGTTCCGTTGCTGTTGTTTCCCAGCCCCTTTGCTGTCCCAGCAAAACTGTCACCTGCCGTTATCACAGCTCAGGGGAGTCTGACTTTTCCTTCCCATCCTCCTCCCTTCTGTCAGGGCTTCGGCTTTCCTAATCTGATCCCTGGCTGCTCGGACAGTATCTCTGTACTGCTCCCAGGCTGCCTGCCCTCACTTCCACCCTCTGTAGGCTCCCCTTTTCCTTCTGACTTTGTCCAGGAGCTCCTTGTTCATCTGTGCAGGTCTCTTGGTGGTTTTGCCCGACTTCCTCTTTGTCGGGATGCATCGCTCCTGAGCGTGGAGGAGGTGACCCCTGAGTACTGCCCAGCTGTTCCATTGTTTCAAAAAAATCCTCAAAAACTTACAGTGTGTTTTTAACTATACATTAAATTCATATACATCTGAAATTAAGAAAAGTTCCTGGACTGGTAAAGTCCATCTGTTCTGGCTGCAATTCTGCAGTACCTCCTAGTTCTTCTCTTCCTCCTAGTGCTTCAAACCCCTGGAATGTTATTTCCCGCCTAAAGTACACTTCCAATTTTTATGAAATTAGGCTTTTTGTAACCTTTTTCATGTCTATCATATCTGCAGTATCAGAACTCTTACTTGTGTACTCTGTAATCTGGATTTTTTTTTTCTTTCTCTGTCTGCCTGCCTTATTATTCCCTTTTTTCTCCCAGCATTTTGTTCTAATCAGTGGATAGTAGTGAACTCTCTAAAATTGGAAAACTGGCTCATCAACCTTAGATCGTCTACAAATTCCTCTGTTTTTACCTTCTCCCTGCCTTATCTGCGTAAAGCTCTGTCACGCACACTTTTTATTGTCATGTAGTGGGTTCTCAAGCTTTGTGACAGCTCCACTGTCAGGAACTGCTGTCTTCCTTTGCGAAAAGTTTTTACCAGATGAAGTACTTCCAAACCAAATTGTGTCAGAACCATGCAACCCTTTTTACTGCACTCCTTGCTGGTGGCAAGCAGAGAAGGGTCGTTACTGCTTTCCACATATATACTCAATAAGTCCAGAGAGTTCTAGCACTGATGGAGCTGTATTTATTTCCATCTTTCAATCAGGGAAGGAGTAACTTTGCCTTTTTCCACTCCTGGTCTGTGTGTGCTTCCGAAGTCACTCGAGCAGGGGCCGTAGGCGTGCCTGATAACCAACGTGCAACACACATCTGCTCCTTTGTACCAACTTTTTTCCAGCTAGGAAAATCCATCCTATAATTCCCAGACCAGGAGCCAAGGTGTGGTCTGCAACTTCATTAGCTGGTCCAATATTTGGTCCAGACCTGAACTGAGCCTGCCTGAACCGGTGTTAGTCCGGACACATCAGGTGATGAGGACAGTCCTGCGAGCGACACGCTACAAGCACCGTGCCACGCAATGCAGCAGGGAAGGCAAGCCCAGGACTTCAATATTGGGACCGTTTGGAGAAAGGGGAACATTTCCACTATTTAGTTGCTAAATTTAATTCCCTGGCTTGAGCTGCTCCAGCCGAGAGCTGCAGGCCAGTGGTGCAGAGCACGGCGACACCAGCATGGCAGCAGATGCTGCAGAGGGTCTCGGCTGGCGGAGGGCAGAAGCGGAGCAGCCGTGCCGGCTGGGAAACCAGCTCCGAGACGTGGCTGAGCCCCTGTCCCCAGCTGCAGAGGGTCCTGCGCCCCGAGAGCTCTCACCCCGCAGGCACCGCCGGCTGGGAAGCACAGCCGGGCCGGGGCGCAGGAGCTGCTGCTGCCACCTCCGCACCCTCACCCGATGTCACACCTGAAGCCCTGCCGTCGCGGGGGCAGATGTCCCAGAAGCTAGCGTTGCTGGAGGTGGGACCGCGCAGTCCAGCTGCTCACCGCGCTGGCACAGAGCTCCTCGCCCTGAGGTCTCTGTTCACACCGCTGCTGCTCAAAAACCCAAACTTCAGAAAGAATTTGAATGCCGTATTTGTGCGCTGACAAACAAACCTATCGCTCGCCACGGATAGACTGTTTCACTTACATTACTGATATTTATCTCTTAATGATGAAAATAACAGCCAAGGGGGAAGCAGTACCGCTTTCCCAACAATTCACTACATTTAAGGTTGCCGTGGCGTTGTAATTCAGCATAGCTGATGTGTCACGTGGAGCATATAGAACATCGTTTTTGTATGCAACTCCAAGACAGCAGTGACCAGACAGCTTTACCCATTCTCTCTCAACATGAAATACTGTCATGCCTGAACTAATTCCTTTATGGCAGTGATCATATCTAGCATCCTGATAAGTGAATATCTCTGCAACTAGCTCTTGCGTAGATCCTCATAAAGATAATAAATGGTATTTATCTTTTTCAGCATTGTTGTATACTTCTCATTTTATCCGTGATGTATCTAGCTAGAGATCAATGAATCCAACCATGACACTAAACAGCTAAACAAACCATCATACTCAGTGTATGACAAATCTCTTGCTATCTCCTCCTTGCTGCAAGCCACAAATCTGCCTTTGTGTTAAACTTTTTGTTTCTGGAAATGCTTCTTCTGGAGATGGGTTTTACATACTAACAAAGTCTGTATGTCTTGACCAACACTTCTGCATGATACAGGGGTATAGAGAGGACAACTCTTCAGTCTGGCTGGCAAACATAGGAGACCAAACACTCAACTGGAATAGAAACAAGACATCCTTCTGAGTAAACTGGATCATCTTGTCTTAAAACATGATTTTTTTTTCAGTTAATTTTACCATTCAGGTTTCCACTGGCCAAAAATAAGTTCATCAAGTCATTCAGAAAGGAACAATTCTTTTATGTTCCCACATTTCTATTTTTGCTTTCGTTTACTCCTTAGTTCACAGATTCACAGAGTGAAACAGGTGGGACAATTTCTAGATATCATACAGTCCAAACCTCCTGGCAGGGCAGGATCACCTAGGGTAGGTTACACAGGAGCAAGTCCAGGCGGCTTTTAAATGTCTCCAGAGAAGGAGACTCCCCCACCTCTCTGGGCAGCCTGTTCCAGCGCTCTGTCACTCTCACTAGCTCTTATCCTGGGAGGGATAAGACTGAGGGAACTCCCTCAGTCTCTCCCAGGCTTGTTCAGCATGGAGAGAGAAGGCTCCAGGGAGACCTAATTGTGGCCTTCCAGTACCTAAAGGGGCTCCAGGAAAGATGGAGAGGGGCTGGTTACAGGGCAGGGAGGGACAGGACAAGAAGAATGGGGTTAAACTGAAAGGGGGGGATTTAGATGAGGTGTTAGGAAGACACACTTCCCTGGGAGGGTGCTGAGGCCCTGGCACAGGGTGCCCCAAGAAGCTGTGGCTGCCTCTGGCTCCCTGGCAGTGTCCAAGGCCAGGTTGGATGGGGCTTTGGGCCCCCTGGGCTGGTGGGGGGTGTCCCTGCCCATGGCAGAGGGTTGGAACTAGATGATCTTGAGGTCCCTTCCAACTCAACCCAGTCTATGATTCTATGAGAGGCAAAGGACATTGAAAGAGATGCAAACTAAATATATGTTCTCTCACCTCTACAGATACTCAACTAAGTCCTAAAAAACGTGATGTTGGGAAAAGGAGGAGAGTGGTGTCTGTGTTTCTCTGCCGATGGCCTCATATCAAGCCCCAGATTTCTGCTGTAAAGATGAACACCTGATGCCACAATGATAAATGCTGCTAGTTTAACCAGGAATGGACTGGAAATATTAAGAAGCAGCAATAGCTTTTCTGAGGAAGCAACCCAAGACTGATTGACTTTGTTCAGAGACAGATTTCCCTATTACTGTTACCCGTATGATATTCGATAAGAGTAAGATAACTGGAAAACTCCACGTGCAGATAAATAAATGTATTTCAAAGTGTCTTATGGTAAAGGGCAGGTTTGGGACAGATACAGCCACTTATCTTTCCAGCATGCAGCTTGGTCCTATCTGCACGCCGCCAGTAGTGTTGTTAATGCTCTCTTCCCACCGCTGCACGTACCTTGTTCACTTAAACTCCATGGGTCAGCCTCCCCGCTCCTCACCTCATCTTACCTCTGGAGCATCCTCAAGGAGCAGGAAGAAAAACATGAAAATTCAAATTATTCAGGGTCCTTGTTATATTACCCAAGTACTTAAACAAATGTTTTACTGTCCCTGAGGTCAGGACAAGCATCTTGCTGGACTGACACGAACTCCAGCAAATGTTTTTGCTTAATACTGGGGTTTATGGACTTTTTATTCAGTGCCCAATGTTTTTCCTTGATTGCATGAGCTACTTTTTGGCCGGTTGCTTGTGTGTGTTTCTGCCATGTCTGTTGCACAGCACCAGCAGAAGCCCCATGCCAAGTGGGGTAATAGTAAGGAGGAGTCTCCAGTAATTGCTCTGGGTTTTTATTCCCTTGCTGTTGATCCTTTAGCAATTACTTCTAGGCCCCTGCCAAACAAACTACATATTAATGCCGCTGTACTTCAAAATAGCAAGCAATGAGGTTCAGAGTTTAACATGTTGTCAGTTTCACTTGAAAATGAGTCATTTGGATTTCTTGTAATTAAATAAAAGTAAAGAAAAAGCAAAGCCTTTGGCTTCTGCTTGTCATAATCTGCAGAGACTATGGAAGAATGTCATCAAATTACACAATTTTCATTGAAGAGTGGCACTGTACAGGAGTCAGTGAGAAATGTTATGAAGCTTCATTATATTAATCAGAGAAAATCTAGTTCTGTGACATGCAAGCAGGGGACATTAGTAGTCTTTTATAGAGGAGGCAGACAGGGAGAAGACCAGACAGCTTACTGTGATCGCATGTGATCTCTACAGTATGATCTTATTACGGTGTCTGAGCCCCTTACAGAATTAAATATATTCTCAGCCCAGTTTTGGACTCAGGTTTTGTAAAGCTTGATCCCCAAACAGTCCCTAGCAGTTTAGAAATCGCTGTGGGTCCATCCCAGAACACAGGACTGGGGTGGGATTGCTTGGCAGTGGCACGACAGCCTGACAAAGCTTTACCGAGCTCTGCCCCAAGGGCAGACCTAACTGCTTATAGCTCAGGGGTCATCTCCATAGAGGAAACACAACCCTTTAGGATAAGGAAGTCACTTTGTAGTAGGTATTTTCAGCTTCTTTAGTGGTCAACAGAAGGGATGGGTCAGTCGCACTGGTTAGAAGAAATAACAGTCTGGGGACTCAGTGAGGTCTGACATTGTAACTACCTTTTTAAGAGAGTTTTTCTTTTTTTTTTTTTAACATCTGAAATGTTATGGCTCATTTTGAAAGTAGAAATTTTAAAAGGATCTAAGAATAGTTGTTTCCAACCAGAAGCAGTCACTACTAGACATCTCCTGAGATCTGGGTGGAAAATTTTCAGTCGAGAGACATTCTTTTTTACCAGAGCTTCATTGTCTGAATGGTGACTGCAAAATGCATATCTGCCCAGAGTTTGCATAAGTAGGTTGAAAGAGTCGATTGTCTCTGCAAATAGGCACCTCAGACACGCAGACACTAAATTTGCAAGCACAGGTGTAAATTTTGGGCATGGTTTCTGTCGGTGGAAATGATCCCTTCCATCACCAGTGAGGCTTCCCATTACACCTCCCTCCCTTACAGGGCAACTGAATCTCGGGGAGCCAGGAGATCCTTCTGGACAGATCACCGGGTCCTCCTGGTGAAAGTCTCACAAGAAGGTGACAGGCAAAGAAGAAGGTCTCCTCTCTGCTTCCCAAAGCACAGCCTTTACAGGCTCACAGTGCCTCATATTTGTTCAGAAGGGGCCAAACACCAGTTTGGCAGTTCCTTCAGACTGGTTTCAAAATCAAGTCATGGTAATACACTCAAAATAATTTTTCTGAGGGGGAGAAAAAAATATGTGGCTAATTTATTTCCATATAAGAAACTTCAGAGATGGAGGATTCTCTGTTGGGCCTGTAGGCCAGGTCCTGTTGCCCATTGCCAATTTAACACTGAATCGATTCAAACTGTGTGTGGAGGAGAGGTCGTTTTGGAAATTACCTCCTGGGGTATTACTTCACTGGGGCTCATCCCTGCTGCCCATGCTGGCAGCTCTGGTATGATTCAGGGAAGGTTTTTTCTATTCTCAGTCTGCCCAGCTACTCTTTGGGAGAAGGGGGGGTATTTACATTTTTTTCTAGTTCTTCAAGTAGAAAGCCATAGTTACCCCCTCGCAACCATGGTACGTTGTCACCAGTAAAAGCAGAAGGAAAGGTGGTAATTCCCTCCTGCCATCCCATTCACTGTAATGACATTTGGGAAAACAAAGCTTGGGTGTAATCCCTCAGTTATTCATATTAAGAAACACGCTAATTTCTGTTTTTATTATTTTTAAAAAAAGCACTAAAACCTCATAATAACAAAGGATTTTATCTTTTTCTGTAATAAACTTGAAAACATGTGAAGGAGAAAAGCAGGGCCCTTCTCCTACCTCCTTTTGCCACACAAGCCAGGAGACAGGGCGAGCCAGGGAAACTGGAAGATGTCCGAGAGATATTTTAGGTCTAAAGGAACAGTCAGCTAGTAATGCAACCATCATTAGCATAACCACTGATACAACAATAATTTATAGAAAAATCACAGGTTGTATAATCTTCCAAAAAGCTTCCTTTGAATAAAAAGTAAAGACTCTTTAGTGAAAACTTCCACTCTTTTCAAGGGTGGATACCTCAAGGCAGGGTTCAAAGGATTTTCTTCATGGATTTTTTTGTTGGCTTTTTTTTTT
>VWZZ01007732.1:778069-802785 GCA_013399095.1 Psophia crepitans | reverse complement strand
TGTCCTTCCTGCCCTGGGGCCCCCCGAGCTGGAGGCAGCACTGCAGGGGGGTCTCAGCAGAGCGGGGCAGAGGGGCAGAATCCCCTCCCTGGCCCTGCTGCCCACACTGGGTTTGATGCAGCCCAGCACACGGGTGGCTTTCTGGGCTGCCAGCGCACACTGCCGGCTCATGGTGAGCTTCTCATCACCCAGCACCCTCAAGTCCTTCTCCTCAGGGCTGCCCTCCATCCAATTAAGATGTGAAACTTCATAGAAAGATTTATATCAGTGGCAATGAAGCAACATCTTTGCCTTCAGCATCTCTTTCCTAGTAGCCTCCTCTCTTCCTTCCCAGCCGGCCCCAGGTTACCAGATGCAGACACAGGCTCAAGTAATGTTAACGGGTTGCTTTATTTATATGTGAATACACACACACACACATATATATACACAACCAACAACAAATATATAGATGAATACATAAAAATATATCTTTACATACATGTATAACGTAATAAGCGATGTGTATACATAACAAGTGTACAGTATATATACATACATCCTGTACAAAAAGTGCAATGAACGATACACAGACAGATGAAATCTCCAAGATAATGGATGTACATCGACACATGGTATGTGATGAACATACATCACACATCAGAGAATATGCTTGGTCTCAGAATACGAGATATAATTGAACTAAAAAAGAAAATGTGGTGTAACCCAAAGGCTGGAGAAAGTTTATCTGTGTCTTTTTTTTTTTTCTTTTCCATTGGTCTTAGGTTCTTCCCAATGTTTCAGCAGATGTTAAAGCCAGTAACGTGACAAGCTTCAAAGAGCTGTTAGTTTCACAGCGTACAAGGCTTCGTGTGTAAAATTACAGAGTTTATAATACATCCCTAGTCTGCACATCTGATGGGCGCAGTAGACCTAAGTGCTTTATAATAAGATTGCCTCTAAGTGCACGTATAAATACACGGGCTAAAAGTGCTCCAAGTAGACCATGACACAATAAACTTAACTGCTGTGTTATGGGATAATGTGTCAAGAATTCCTGTTTTAATAACTACTTGATTACCTACTTACTCAATCTGATGAATATTACATGTTTTCTGGTAAGAACTACTGGGTAAATACATAATTAAATAATCCCTGAAATAATCATTCTGGGGATTTTTTTTCCCCACAAAAAAAAAAGGAACAAGAGAAGACTAACTTACATGCCAGATGCGACACAACTACGAAAGGCTACACCCAAACAGTGCTCTGAGTGACACTTCGGAAGACAGAGGCCAAAAAATTTAAACTAAGGCTGAAATATCTATGCTGACACACAAGCTGTTGTCCTTAAAAAGAAAAAAAAAAAAAGAAAATAGAATAAATCATGGAATCAAGAGAGAGACAGGGTATAATATCTTAGTGAATTAATGTTAGAAGGTCAACCCAGATTTTTAAGCTTAACTCTAAATGTCCTGATTTCCGACAATTTAAATATTATATGCTCTGTGTTGATAAAAATACTTATTTATTCTTCCTCCAGCAGTAGCAAGTAACTCTACTAATCCACACTGGATATGTCAATTACATCACTATTGTGATGCACATGGAAGGGTGCACCACGATCTGCTCTCCGAGCTGCTCTCCGGCAGCACCACAGTGGGATGAGTCCTGTCATTTCGCTTCGGCTTCACAAGCTGATTCAGTGATAGAATAAATACTTCACAGATTAGCTTAGTCTGCAGCACTTAAAGGTCAGGATTTATTGTAATGTAAATCACAAAGCAATTTTATCTTGACATAGATTACATACTGTTACAATATTTCTCACTGAATCTAGTGATGCGTTTGCTTTTCCTTTGCAACTGCTGTGCAAAATTGGACTTTAGCCCAGAAAAGAAAAACGGATGGCAGCCTGCTTGGCTTTTCAGCAACAACTTAATTTCTCTTCAGGTTTTTCAGCACTCCAAAAGAAAGGTATATTAAAAACAAAAAACAAAAAAAAAACCACCAAAACCCAAAACAACAAAAAAAAAACACCAACCAACCAACCAACCAAAAAAATCCCCAACACCAAAAACCTTCTATAAATGCAAGCAAATTTTACAAGAAGGAACATGGTTTGCATAGATGTTCAGCAGAACATCTGGCACCAGAAGAAATGGCAGATGGTCTTTCCAACCTCGTGAAGGCACTTCCCAGCGAAGACTTCAGGGTTGCCCCAGGTACCAAGCACCGGCACCCCCGTTAACCCAAACCCTGCGGACGGGACCTGGATGGTTCAAATCCGCCTGGGAAGTGCCTTACAGGAGGGGCAGAGCGGTGGCAGTGGGACGCGCGTGGACAGGGACGCTGCTCCCACTGGATGACTCCTTTAATGTCCTGAAACCAGGACGACACAGCCTAGCCTTAGGTTAGAAACAAGTACCTCCATCCTTTAAAGTCTTGCTGCTTTCCCAGTCTTTCTTTCAAAGGTTAGCAGTTTGGGGGCAAACCAGGCATTTCCGTGAACTCCCTTTTGTGTGGAAAACAGGAGGGAGGAGGACAGCAAAACACAATGCAGGGTGGAGAAGCTTGGAGAAAGGCAGCAGCATTTTTATAGTCCTGCGTACCGCAACCCTGGATTGATGTGGTGACTTGATAAGATGTTGAATTACGCAACCGTTCCCGCAGACTAATTACTATCGCATTAATTTTGGTCCCTTGAACACGGCTAGACTTGCTGACCTCAGACTGGGTTAGGACAAACAAGCTGCTGTGCCAGTGTACAAATGAAGCCTGGAATTTGAAAATCATTAAGACAATAAACATGATGCTAAGTTTACAGATTCACTTCTCCAAGCGAAATCACACTTTAGGCTATATTAAGAAAGCTCTCTTTTTCAGCAAAAAAATGCAGAGCTGCATATAAACATACAGTTGTACAACTACTGCGCATATTTTATATTTAGATGAAATGGCAAGTTAGTAGGTCCTGCTGGATTTTCTGGATTCCTTTCCCTGAATTCCCACCCTCTGCGTTTGTTTTTCTTTCATAAGGTAAGATTTCAAAATACAAATACAGCAAAGAAGTAAAATCCATCACACACTCCTGGATCAAGCTGTGGGGCTCAGGAAGGATGCCGATTAGTATTCACAGATCTTGCTTCTAATGAGCAGGAAAAGCAGGTGTTCATGGAAAACAGCAAATTTTAAGTAATTTTACAGTTTATGGAACTTTGTGTTTATTTCGAAATGCAGTTAACATTATAGTAATTGAAATGAGCAATTCTTGAGCCATATTAATGCCTCTATATAGTGTCTCAGAATATCAGCTAAGAGTAAGAAACTGTCAGACACCAGGAACAGTTTACAAAAAACCAGTAAGAACTCCCAATAATTATACTTTTGTTTGTATTTTTAAGTTGTACACACTGGGGTGAGTAAACAGTGGTGCTGACCTGCCTAGTTGGGATTTAGGGTATATTGTTTATTTACACAGAGATTTTGTAAGCTATGAAAACAAACAAACAAACAAATAAATAATAAAATAAATATCTTCCACATGAGCTTGAGACCACTCTTTTGGCACCAACTCAGTTCTAGCCAAAGAGAATGCATTTTAATCACTTTCAGAACACACTTTTCTTTTGGTCCCTCCAGTGCAGAAATTCCTTAGTTTATTAATTTTAGCATCATTACCCTTCCATGTAAACACTTCTTTCCAAAGCTGAAAAGAAAAACAGCCTCAGAAGCAGCCACCAGGTTCCTGTGTTTTTTAAAGCACGTATTTTAAAGACTACAATCAGAGCTGGTTAACAGCACGTTGAGGTAATTTTTTTAGATCTGCCAATGCAAATAAATAATAACCTTTCAATGATCACAAATGAAACCTGATATAAGTACCTACCCCCTGCTCATTTTAGGTGGTCATTTAGCAACCAGAAGTAATAAGAAATGAAATGCTACTGGTTAGTGCTGAATTAAACCAAGGTCATATTACTACTATTGGGGCATTATAGCTTGTTTATTCTTTTATATCTCATTTCTTATTGATCACAAATCTTCACAGCAGCTTAACAACAGTTTCCACAGTTAGCAATTTCCTAGTAGATTGCATACGTTGTCCTTTTTTTCTAGAACAAAATCTAAATTAACACATTTCTTTGCATTTAAGCATGTGTCCCACCACAAACTTGCCCGATGTTCTCAGTGCCGTGGCATGAAGTCAGTGTCTGACATTGTCAGCAGAAGGATCCCATGGAGGCCCCCTAAAACTACTCAAACACAAAAACTGAGAGCCCCCAGACCCTCTCCACGGCTCCCCGGGGCTGCAACAGGAGGTACGACAGCTCCACCACCTCATCTGAACCTTAAGAAGAAGCTAGGCTACAGGTATCAGCTCCAACTTCAATTAGCACGACGCAGGGTTTCAACAAATTTCAGGCTGGTGCAAATACGCAGCAACTGCAGATGTCAACATCCCTTCCACCTCTGAAGCTCCCACGCCAAAAATGAGTGCTTCTGTAACAAAAGATGCAGAAGGAGGGTGAGTTTGCACCTTACGGCTTCATCCACCGGGAAAAGGTGGGAGAGCACTGAGCCTCGCGGCTGCAGCAAGATAATGATGATGATGATGTCCCAAGAAGAAGATGATGTCCCCACCGAGCCCGCAGCACCTGCCAGCACACCTACCACCCCACCCACCGTGCTCCGTCCTGATGCTGCCCCTCCAACTGCTCCAGTGCAACTTTGTGGGCCAGGTCTCAGGCTAGATCCAGCGCCATAGGACCAGAGACATTTTATGCATTTAATTTCCACTCTGTTGGCAGAGTATTAGCCACGCTGCAAACACCTTTTCCATGTTTCTGCCATCTGTCATGCCTCGTCTCAGGGAGGCACAGGGAAAATTCCTGCCTTCCACACTCATATTTGACATTATTTGTGCTGGATGCCCAAAGACTAACACAGAACAGTCAACATTGGGTTTTTCACTGTGTGGTACCTTATGGTCAGTAGGGGACAAGTGGATGCAAGTTTATCCCTCAGCCTTACCATAACCTCACAAAATTGTCTGCAGTTTGTTTCTATCCCCTTTTTAAGCTCACATGAATAATAAATGCACAGTAAAATGAAAATACCTGGAGGTCTGCCACATGTAGAATATCAAGATTTCTGCACAGGATGAGGGTAATAATTGCAAAGGCAACTACGTGATTTAGGAAGTTAAAGTCACCCCCGAGGGGCACGCGGGTGCTTATTTTCCAGTGGTAGCAGAGGGATTTTAACGTCCATTACATTCAAGGGCCGAGACCCTGGTGACTGAGATGCCCACGTCCTGTGGTTCACTGTGGAAATCACGCTGCAGATCCATTAGTTACTTGGATGTGATCTCAATATTTCATCCCAAAGCTCTGCACAATGTGTCAAAAAGGGCTTTTCAAAGGAACCAAACAGGCACTGAAACATTTTTTAAAGCGGTCACACAGCACAACTGCCCATCAATGGTTCATCTTCTGCAGGGGGAGAAAATTTTACTTAAGTAAAAACTAATTCAAGATAAATTTTCACTCATTTCAGCATATTTAAATTAAAATGCTCTTTTAAAAAAGAAAAATCACTGCATTGCATCCTCAGCACACCTAGGAGAAGAACTTAAAATATTAAAAGTGTGAAATGACAAGAACTAATAAAATATTACATTCTTTCTGAGAAAAAAAAAAACCAACACGGTTACTAGTAGCATTAGAAACATTAAAACCACTTCTCTCTAGGCAGTACACAATAATTTCCATAGCTTTTTCTTTCAGCACAGCCAAGAAACATGCTGTCCCCAACTTTTCAGAGCTTGGATGCCAAATTCATCTTGACACAATACAAGAGAACAATAAAAAGACGACCCAGATTGGGGCAGGGGACGAGGAGAGGCATAACACCACCGATCAAAAAGAAGAAGAAATCTCCAGACTGCTTTATTGCTGTTCACTGCCTCCCCCCCCTCCCGGTTTGCTCTCACCTACCTGCACAAGGTGAGAGTTGTGATGGGGCTTAGCAAAACAGGGAGGGGGTAAAAAAAATTTCCCTCATGGTGGAGCCAAGCCTGGAGGTGCCTGCAGGAGGTCAGAGGGATGCTGAGAGCGGCACGGCGCAGGGGACAGGCTGTGAGTCCAGGGACAGGGCAGCCACAGACAGACCCTGCTCGCTGCAGCATCTCGGGGACGGGAGGCAAACAGCAGCAAAGCCCAGAGTAAAGGGGCTGAATGGCTGAGCCAGGAAAAGTTAGGACATGAGTGAGCTATTTGGCTGTCAGGACAGAAAAAGAGCAGTTGTACCCCCCCCTGCCTAGGAGCAAAACAAAATGACTAGCCCACCACTGAACAACTACGCGTGTTCTCAGTAAACCCCGCACATCACAAGCACTTGAATCCTTCTGATGCTGATTTTCATATCAAAATACAGCTGCAAGGTGACCCCACATAAAAACGGGGCCTTTTGCATCTACAAAAAAGTTCATGCTCCTATTTGTGCCGCGCAGAAGTTGCCCCTGAGTTGGAAAGTCGCTACTAAAGGGTTGAAGAGCGTTCTAAGGTGTGCGTACACACTGGGAAAGCGAAAAGATTCTGGAACAAAAATTTCACTTGACATTTGATTACGCTGGTTTTGTTTTTGTGACTCCTGATCCCACTTTTTAGTCATTGCAATGGGTCCCCCTTGTGGGTAAAGCCATAATTGACAAATTTAAATTTCCTCTTAGAGCCGTGCAATGTATCACGCACGATTACGGCGTGGAAGCTGCCTGCTGGTGGAAGTGTGAGCACGAAAAGGTATGGCTAACTTCTGTGCAACTTTTCTGAAACGTAAAGCGCAGCTGAAGTGATACATACCGCTGTTAAGCGGCTTCATTAAGCAATCAAATCACAAATCCTCCGGCGCATCGCTAATGCAGCACAGAAACTGCGCCTCTAAAGACCCAGGTTTGTGAAAAACAACACATCAATTTTTTGTTGAGGTTGGCCTGGCCAGGGTGCAACCAGTTTGTCAGAAAGAACTGTGTGGGGAAAGACAACACGTATTACTTTTTTTTTAAAAAAAAAAAATAAAAAAAAAGAGAGTCACACCAGCACTTTTGCAAGTCATAATATTCAGTGTCTCACAAGGTAACGAGTTAGATGCTGTTAGCACTGCAACTGCTTTTATACACGTGGCAGCCATTATAAACAGGTATAATTAGCTCACTCGCACACTCCAGACATCGGTACCTATTCTATCAGCTGAAGAAGTCTCAGATAGGACAGTGGACATAACATTTTGCTCTTTTAAAAGTACCAGGGAATTATCCGACTTTCAGCGAGGACTGAAGAACTGGCTTGTTTAACGGGTCCTTCAAACTGCAGAATTTTGGGCAGGATCATCTCTCAGCGGTGAGGAACGCTGAGAAAAGGGTCAGGGCAGTGGGAAGAAGCACAAACCATGTTCTTACTGTTGTCAAGACATTTCTGCCTTTTTTTCTTTTAATGCCTTTTTAAGGGAGGTCTGTAAGACAGGCTATATTAGCTAGCACTTTTTACTAGTTCCTTTTCACTTGGTTTGTCTGTATTATTTTTTTATATAGATACACAGCAATCACAAATACCATACAGATATTTTATGTCTTTCCTTTTTGCATACCTTGGTACAGCACGTTACTGTGTAGTTTCAACCCGTATTACTGTAGCTCTGCCTTTTACGGAACAAGAGAGCACTATGTGGTTGGTTTCTTTCCCCCATCACAACTGGATTAAAATAAATCTATTTATTATATGAGCTTGCACAACTCCTTTCTCAATGGGTAACTGTTTTCTAAGGCATTTCTTTCTTATCCTACGTTTCTATTAACAGTTGGGACAGATGCTGTGTTGCAAACTCTCAGCTTCCAGTAGAGTGCTGGGAAAAGCTCCTTCCAACACCCGGGAAAGTCCTTCAAAGAAAAGATTGCAGGACTCTGTGTAAATTACTGAACATTTCTGCCAACAGAAAGTGTCCAAATTCTATTCACAACCAACGAAGCAGGATTTATTGTCAGTCAAACTTCAAGGTCACTTTGTGGCACCCTTCCCTCTGCCCCCCCAAAAAAACAAACATACACACACCAACCCTTTCAGATGTTCGTTTTATGAAATTAAAATAATTAATTCATAATGAAGCTCTGCAACAAAAGAGTTTACGCAGATGTCACAACCAGCATGTCTGCAAAACATTCTGGGCAATCTTATTTATAAATTGTTGTCTACCTACCCAGCCCTAAATGCATCTCTTAGTAAAGTAATCCTTTCCTGTTAAGCCCATTCTTTATCCCTTTAAGAGGAATATTTTAAAGGAGTATTCCCTTAAATGTACTTATTCCTTTGAAATCCCTTTAAATTAACCTTTATGAGGGTTTTTCAGAACAGTGAGGGCTAAAAAGCAGCAAATACACCCTCCACTGGCTAAACATTCAAGTGTCATTTCAAAAAGACTACGTATAGAAAGTCCCCGCTTATATATCTGAGCGCTCTCACTTCTGACTGCTGGCAATTGCCAATACATGCAGCTTGCTTAGCAACAGTTTTACAGCAGATGAACCATTTGTGCTATCACAAAAATAAGATACTTGTGGATTCTCTAGATGTTTCTGATGTTAATACTGATTTTTAGTGGACACCTGTGACATCTTAGTGAGACTGTCCAAATGGAGTTGTCCAGGTTGTCCCCTCGGTGTACCTTAGAGAAGGTAGAAACACCCCAAATACTGACCTCTTTTTCCCCTTCGTGGAATCGTTTTTCTTTTGTTACTCAAGGCTGAAAACGTTCTCAGCATCCCTACAGACTTACCTCAGTGACAATCAAACCTACACATGAACGCTGCAGAAAATGGCTTCTGTGAAAGTTTTGCTACTGTGAGATACTATCTCCTACAAACTCTTGATGTAATGGAAAAAAAAATCAAAGGAAAATGGAGCTCCCACTTCAGATATGGCTATGTGCACAGCAAGGCAGGCTGCAGTCATATCTGCTTAATGGTAGGACCCAGTTTGACAAAAACAAGTAAAGAGCTGCTTATGCATGCAGTCCATCCATCAGATGTGAGTCAACAAAATACTCCAACCACCTGAGGGGTTATGAGCAACTGCGAGCAATCCACAGCGCAAACAGACTTGGTACAACCATCCTCATCCTCTGCTCTCATGTAGTTTATGAGAAAAACCTCTGCTAACAAAGCTTACTAAGCTGTGACATCCCAGAAGTCCACGTAGCCTGAAAAACCTTCTTGGGACAGAAGTTCAAAAGTTGAAGGACTTGTCCACACTGTCCTGGTTTCCATGTGGGATGGAGTTCATTTCCACCAGGAGCTGGGAGGGGACACAGCTGACCCAAACTGGCCAAAGGGATATTTCATACCAAATGAAATACATTGTGCTCCGTATACAAGGAGGGGAGCTGGCCAGGGAGGAGGGGTCACTGCTCAGGACTGGCATCGGGTTGGGCAAGCAAACTGCACTGAGTATCACCCAGCTGCTGGCTGAACCACGACACCACTCAGCTTCATGCCATAACCACCACGCGTAACCTCCGACAATGCCGGTCTCCAGTCAAGTGTCTTCCTGAGCTGCAGCCTCAGGTGAGGATGCACCCAAGAGCATGAGGGGAAATGTCATCGTGGTTTTCCTTTTCCTCTTCACAGAGGTCCAAGGGCACGGTTAAGCAAGTCTCTGCTGCATGTGCTGAGGAACAGCCATGTCACCGGAGTGCTCCGGAGGTGTTTCTGAGTGCAGGCAGAGCCTCCACGCAATGAGGTATATGTAATCCTAAATGTTGGCATTTTCTGACTTTTGATGACTTAACTGTGCCATGGAAACTTTCCCGTGAATAAACACAAACCAAAAATGTTTGACATGACAAACTTGGTATTGAAAAGACTGTTCTAAAATAAGCCAGCAGAGTAACATTTGGTGTACGATGCAATCCAACACGGTATTTTTAGGTGTTTGGAGGTTCTCAGTTTCCTTAAAGTTGCATGGGATTAATTAGGGAAGCGATGGACTAGTTGGCACAGTTAAACTGCTGTTACTGCAAGCTCTTAAAGAGAAGCACCAGTGGGTTTTAGCACAATGGATTATGACATTCCCTTAGATGCCACTTCTGGACTTCTCCCCACCATCATTTCCTCCAATAGCAGGGACAACAGAGAAGCATTTGTCCCGGGTACTCCAGATCAGTATTTTAACACGCTAACTCACCTTTGCAAGCCTGGAAAAAAGGCACACAATCACAGCGCAGCTTTTAAATACGCAATGACAACTCTTGAACCTTGATACTGTTCTACAACAAACAGGAATTAAATGCCCCGATGACACTTCCTCCTCTGGTATCGAAGAATGAAGACAAAGACTGGGAATCTGTATCTCATGACACACCAAGGGAACTATCAAAAAGCACCAGGAGAGATGTGCATCCCACAAAACCCATGGAGTTGATGCTGGGGCCAAGCAGACAGCAGCAAGTTCAGAGCTTCCATCTCACCGAGCTGTGGACTCCAGTCCATCACAATTGCTGTTGGTTAGCGAGTATCAAGAAGAACCATTAGAAATTGCAACATCCCCTACACAACACAGCAAGAAGCTCACTAGTCAGCAGCACAAAACAAACCTGGGCTTGGAATGCAAAAGTCTCCCAAACAATGAAACGCAGAGAAAAATCCAAGCCAAAGATTGAAACAGTATCACTAAATACTACCCTGATTGTTGGTTTTTTTTTTTTTCTTCTGTGCCACTCATGCAGTCTGAGCAACTTAAAAAGCATCTCCAGTTCACCGACCTGTGCTTTCAGAGCATTGCACTATTGTCATCTAGCCCGTAACAAGTGCTGCCACATCTGCAAGAATAAAGTAAGGTTTTTCAAGCACAGTGCAAAAGCTAGAAATAAAGCCTCAATCCAGAAGAGATGAAGTGCATCTTGGTGGAAGCGTTACAAGCAAAAAGTGACACCTATCCAGAAATAACGACCAGCCATCCTGGTTCCAACTACCAGGAATGGAACGGTAACATCCTCCTAACAGCCACAGCAGGGTATTAGAACACCACAATATTCAGAATAAGGGGATGATTCTCAGGGAAGAGGGTGTGGGAGTTTTTATGACTACTAAGTGACCTTTTAAGTTCTCTATCACTCTCACTGTCTGCAGAAAATAAAAATACCCCTAAAACAGTTTACGTAAGAATCCCAGACTGGTTTGGGTTGGAAGGGACCTCTAAGCCCGTCGAGTTCCAACCCCCTGCCATGGGCAGGGACACCCCCCACCAGCCCAGGCTGCCCAAAGCCCCATCCAACCTGGCCTTGGGCACTGCCAGGGAGCCAGGGGCAGCCACAGCTTCTCGGGGCACCCTGTTCCATTATTAAATTAAAAGCAGAAAGTAAAGCCAGAAACTACTTAAGTGGTGATACCTGTAGTGTTCCTACAAAATACTGGCTAAGAGCAGTTGAAATGCTGAGTCCCAGACACAGATTCTTTTCCCTCCCAAACAGATATACTACAATTGCAAAATACTGCTTAAAAGTTGGGTTGATTTCTTGTGTTATTTTAAAAAATCTGCCATTAATTTTTTTTTCATGTTTTATGGGGCGGTTTTTTGCTATTCGATTCAAAAGTATTTTACTTGCCTTGTTACAAGTTTGCTGTATTTAGTCCCAAGCAGAATTTTCTCTTCTGTGGTAGGATCCACCCACTTTTATTTTTCCCCCTTTCCAACTATTTCACTGAGATTAACAGAAAAGAAATAAGCTACATCCGTACTATGTACAGAATTTTTCCCCGTTAACACCTATCTTCATCCTGCAAATGTCTTGCTGTTTACTTTCTGAGCAAGAACCTGCTCATAAAATCCACTTCTGATGGAGCACTGACGAAGTTTTACTCAAACTTTGACCAACTGAAAATTACGATGACTGCAAATTCCTGGCAAATACCAATTACGCCTTCACTCCCACAACTTTCATACTAGTTTTATCCCTACCATTGTTGCCCATTATATTTTCATTATTAATTTTGGGGAAAAAAAAATATCTCAAGAGGAAGACCGTCCTTTCCCAGGAAAGGCTGTATGAAAGATGTCTCTCTGAAAGAGCAATCCAGCATAGAAATCCCAGCTCATGGCTACATATCCCACTGCAGGTCTACGTGAGGGGTCTGCTCGTAATACTTCATCAGTTACACGGAGCCATGGCTAGTTATTTTGAATTGCTGTAACTTTCGTATGAATGGTCTGGTGCTGATGGCTTAATATGGAGCGCCACAGTATTTCAGAGAAAAATTTTACAACAAACACTCAAAAAATGGTGGGGGGAAATCTATTAACTTTGATGACCTTAACTTTGGTCTCCAGTAATTCCATGCTCTGATTGTTTATGTAGAGCAAAACTGTTCATAAGCCCAGGATTACTGATGGTTAAAAATCAGCTGCTTTTCTGACAATAAAGATGAACACAGGATTAACCAAGACTTAAAGTTACATGTTTTAATATATACGGAGAATGAAACTTAAAAAAGAAGAAACTACAACTAATATACAGGAAATCTGGAAGATCAACCCACAAGAACTCTTCTGGAAGACACCCGGCAAACTAGAAATACATCCAGCCTCTTCAACTACACTAAAAGTTCATTCCCTGTGATAGTTTTCTTCTAACTAGATTCTGCAGAAAGAGCATCTACTCATCACAAACAGTTGCCATTATCTCCACAGCTATCAGAGCTGTAGATACTGAAGAGAGAGCTGCTGGCTGACATCTGGATGATTTAAGCACGTTTTTGATACAGTTTATCATAATACGTAGTTGCCTGCCCTTTCCTATCACCCAGGGGTAATACAGAGTTAATAAATTGCATATTTGAGGATGGAAATGCTTGCTCATTTAATGTTACCTTTCATCTGGAACAGTGGAAGTAAAAGCCTACAAAGGAAAAAAAAACCACCAAACCCAAAACCCACCAAAAAAACCCAAACCCAACTCTTCTCACTGAAGAACTTTACATTACAGTCCAGTTCAGATTAAGCTACAAAAAAATAACACATTCAAGAGTTAATAGTAAATAACATTTTATTAAAATGGAAGTTTGTCAAACCTTATGTATCAAAACTAAGGCCACAGCTAATGCTAACACAAAGTCAACCTCAAAATGTTCTTCTGATAGTTTAGAAATCCTATACAAAGCTATTTTACAAATGGGTACTCAAACATTCTGAAATGCAGCATTACTTACTTGTTCTAAAAGGATCTACCAATTACTCTAGCGATAATATTTAATGATACAAAATACTGAACTATCACTGCATATAACCTGTCTTTATTTTGGTCATGTGAGGAAAGCAACTCTCTCATCGTTCCAGCTATAGACATGAATGTAAGTACAAAAGACCATGATGGGAGCTGCCAGTGATTCCTCCCTTTCTGTGCCGAGTTCGTTCCTTTTCTTCTGATGCTAAATATCCCCAGTCATAATAGCAATGAACTCTTCTTGATTGACTGTAGAAAAAGAGAAAATAGTTAGGCAAATAACAAGTATCCATTAACTGTAGAAGAAAATCATGCATATCTGTATTACACTTTTTACATAAGGGTCTCCCTGTCAGTATTCGTTGTGTCTGACCCATTACTAATTAGAGTTTACAAGTTTGGATTTTTGCTTCTAGAACAACAGAGATTTTTGCACTTTTCATGTAAAAGGAGAAGTCAGACAGAATGCAAGACTAATTATGTAGCATACTTAATCCAGAACATAGCTCACATACAGCAAGCTATTATTTCTAATTACCAAAGTAAAAATATTCTAAAACAAGATAGAAAAAAAAATACGGAGAAAAGTATGCAAAAACATGGCTAAGAAAAATCATAATACTGTATTATTATGATTTTTTTAAGATTTATGAAAATGTTAAAAATGGTAGGCAAATTTTACTAAATAAGTGCTTCTCAAGCAACAATTCTGCAGCTCCAGCTAAAAATCAAATTTTGTTTTATTCTTAAAATCATGATTCAGACATTTCTGTCCAAACCACCACCACTCAAAACCACAGTATTCTTCTCTCTCAAACCTGTAACACGTGCCAAACACAAAGTGAATTTTAAGATCATTACTAATGATTCCATAAACTAGCTAGAATTAAGAGACTTTTGACAAGCTCTGCCGCATCTGAACTTCCTTCATTCTTCAGTTATAATTAACAGAAATTTTACACAAATGTACTTGAAGAAATTAAGTCATAATAATAAATTAATTAGCAGTCATTAATTATTTTGCGGCACTTATACCTGAGCTATTGACCCTAGTCATATGTTAACACAGAGCTACTGTAAAAGAATTAACCAATGAACATGTTCACTCTGCAACTAATTACTGTAGCGGGGAATGATTAGAGTAAGTCAGTGGTATGGAAAAGACCAAACACATATAAAGAATTCTCCCTGACAATTATCTGTCCCAGCCAACATGCCCAAGCTATTCCTAAACAAAGCACTACAAAGCAAGAGCTTCATTTACAGACAGCATAAAGTTAAACAAATTCAACTGTGTTAAAGAACAAATTAAAAAACCAAACCCATGGATCTGCGCTATTCCAACACATTTAAAAGTCGTGAAGCTAGATTTAGTCTAGCTTAGGACCCTATACTCTGAAATATCAGTCCATCGTATAGATACACAGTGTTCTACTAAGCACTTCTACATAAGCACTATGTTGTCTGTATGACTTTGAAAAGCTTTTCCACAACTTTATCACAATAACAGCACAAATATAAACATCCTCCCCAAAACAGTTTCTGAGACCTAGGACTGGATCGTGTTTCCTACAGATGCGTCCACACAAGACAACAAAAACTGCACGAACTAACAGCACGGCATTTCTAACAACAGTCATACTCCGAAACAGAAGTCATTCCTAAGACCAGAAATACGCAAGTAAGACTATTTACTTTTTTGAGACAGACAGAAATATGTCAAAAATACTTTAACCTACAGAAATGTACGTACAGGGTACCAGTATAGCTCAGTGGTTGCACTGGAAACACAAGGGTTCAAGTAGCCCAGGTATCACACAACAGACCTGATTTCACTGTGATCACAACAATCTCTCAGATTTGTAAAAAGGGTATTAAACCAAAAGTGGTTATTATTCCTGTATTTGAAATATCAATTTAAAATGCTACCAACTAACAGCTTCAGATTTTTTTTCTTGGCAGGAAAAGAGGGAGAATTAGATGACAGCAAGATTTTGCTACATGACCCAGATGTTTGAAGCTAAAAGGAACAGCGATTCACAGGATTATTTACTTTTTCAGAATGAATCTTAAAACCCCAGAAACAGCATCAGTTTTCTTTCAAGAACAGAAAACACACAAAACCTTAAGGATAAACAGCACCATATACAAACATTATGCTGTCAATCTTCCATATTCGCTCTTGTGCTTGACTGCTCTAACAAAGAGAACGAATGGATGAATAAGAGGAAACTGAGCCACCCACTCTTAGCTGATCAATTTGCATTCAAAAATGTAGCACTGACCCAAAATAATGATGACGCAGTAACCTTCCTGAAAGAAGCTAATGGTCTGCATTCAATTTGTAGTGACCAAATAGCCACATGACGGAAAACCATCCATGATTCTGACATGATGAGTTGGCAGCTCGAGGAGAGTGACACAGAACAAAAAACAAAACAAACAAACAAACAAAAAAAAAGTAAAATGAATCTGTGGGCAGGGGTGGGGGGAGGAGTAAAGCTAGGAATGAATGCAGTGTCCTTACAATTCTTCCTTTTAAAAGCAAAACAAGCTCAAAATTATAGTATCTACCTAGACTAGCAATCTATCTTCACGGACTCAGAACACCGGCATCATTTCTTGCCTTGCTATACAGCTACTGAAAAAGAAGTAAATAGGTATCCCATTGTCTACAGGAATTCACAGCTGCAGTCCTGCATGTCATGGCACATAGATAGGGTGCCTGAAAACAGCATTTGCTGCTTTCACTATACTGCCCTGCTTCAAGTATCCTTTAGCAAGCACTGAGGAAAAACAAAGCCTATTTTCTCAGGAAGCAGCTTCAAGAAAATCTGATTAAGCAGTGAGACAGTTCAAGGATCTAAGCAGCAAGAAAAACAACACTTAAAAACCGAAATTAATAGCTTTCTTCTGCCTTAGCTCCCTTAAACATCTCACCTGCGGGATCAGACACTGACAGTGCAAGAAACAGGTGGGAAGACACAGCTGCGAATGTGGAGAAACATCAGAATTATGCGGTGTGGATTTATTAAGGAACCATGGCCTCACACCATAGAAAGATATCAGAAAACGATAGTTTCAAAAGGTAGGAAATCATGTACTTTTCTCAACACTTACTTTAGTACTAATACTAGTCAGTGTCAACATTAACACTCTTCTGGTAGCTGAGTCAGACCTTTCACTATCACTGCCTCCAGGTGCCCTACTTACACCAGTACAGAGGAACAAAAGTTTCACATTTCCACACCACTGACCATGTTTAAAGTGCCCTGCTCTTCCTCTTGAAAGCAAAGGGGTTGTTCCAGTACATAACTGTATTCCATCTATCTCAAACAGCACAGAGGGAAGGAGTGTCTGTCACAAGGCTGGCAACACAATGTTTTTTTTCCACTAAGTAGTGAGAGTTTTGAGTCCAACAGATGTGGTGGCTCACAAGTAGAAATACTACTGTAACTGGAAAAGTTGATGAGCTGCTAGTGAAATCTCAGACATGAGTCATCATCCTAAAAGAAAAACTCCGAAGTTGGTTTTGATGACTGTTAAAAACGCAGTGTTTATGTACACGGTCTCAAGCAAGTGGTCCCTGAAGTTCAGGTATTACACAGTTTACAATGTTAAACATAAGGGTGTTTTCAAGTTAATGAAAAAATCCAAAATTTCAGTGGTCACAAAGATTTAACGAGCATAGTATGAAACTGGATTTGTTAACTTGTTCTTTATCAAGCTAACAGAAGTTCCTTCTGCAGCTCACCCTTCATGTACCTTGTCAATTGCCACGCTGAGATCACAACAGTGACACATGACTATGTAAGAAATATTGACTAGGCAATGAACAGTTTCTCTTAGCACTTGAATCCTTTTTTTGATTTAGAAGGAAAAAATAGTGTAATGTAAGTACACAGTATCTCCCGTGTACCAGTTCAACTACTTCCACTATCAACTACACTTTCACCAATCTTTAAATAGACTTTGCTTGAATAAGAGTTAGTGGTGAACCAACTTGAGAAAAACAACTCGATTTTTAGACTCCAAGATGTGTTTCCAGGACCAGTAGCTGTCAAAACCACAATATCCATTATTCGTAGCTACATTAAGCTTGAGCTGGAAGTTATTTAGAAGGAAACCAAAGAGGACATTTTCACAACAGAACTACAGATAAAAAGGGAAGAAAATTAAGACCAGTCTGTACGGGTTTCCGTTTGCTATCACTTACTTTCTCCATCTCCATCCTTATCAAATTCTTCAATCATAGCCCGCAGTTCTTCATCAGACATATTTTCACCCAATTCTCTAGCAACCCGGCGCAGGTTTCGCAAACTTATTTTACCAGAGTCATCATCATCGAACAATTTGAATGCCTTGAGTATTTCTTCTTGTGGGTCCCTGTCCAATATCCAGTCTGTCACTGTAAAGAGGACACCAAAGTTAGACTAAAAAATTCTGAAGCATGAACTCAGAATGGTCTTAGACTGAGGCAGTATAAAGAACATACACTTCTGACTTCACCTGTTCTTTCATTTTTATTTATTTCAATTCAATGTGCATACTTGTTTGGCTGTTATCTGACCCCTCTTTCTCATCTCTCTTTTCCTGAGCCGAGTTTCTCTTCAGGACCAGCCTGCAGCAGTGGAAAGCTACACGGCAATTTAGACGGCTGGGCTTTCAACACACTTCTCAATAGGAATTAAAAGTAAACACATACATACACTCTTCCAAACTTACCTTTCAGAAAAAACATCAGCTTTGACAGATGCAGACGTGATTTTTTTATTTATTTTATATAAATAAAATGGTTTTGGTCAGGATGGAATTTTGACTTGGAAACACTTAATAATGAAAAACATGCACATGGAACCTCTCTTATAGATACAAAATGACACTAAAAAACTCAAAAAAAACTAAGCCCAGGGGTTACGAAAAGGACACTGCTATGAACTGCAAGACGTTAATTCTGAAACAATTAATCAGTCTTTATTATTCCTTTTATCACAATCATTTGTTAGTTTCTGAAACAAAGAGACAAACTTGCCACATAAAATATTTTCCTAGTAATTATTTCAGACATTTCTGTAACCAGCCGTAAATATCTACACATCTTTGTACCTGCTAATCTTGTACTACAGGGCCTGATATTTATGACTTTCATCAAGCCATTAAAAACATATCAACCCTGTTTCTGCATAGAAAACCACTTAGCACTGCTGCTGTCTGCAGATGGAACGCCCGCCCTGGCTTAGCAAGCTCGACAGGAAAAAAAATAGATTCAAGCTCATATAAGCTCACTACAGCAATGAAGTTTAGATGTCTACATGAATCCCGCAAACCTCTACTAAATTTAAGTATTTTCATTTGAAACAACTCCACTGCATGACAGTATTACACAATTTGAAAAATTCTACCTTTCGTGGCAAAAAGACAACTGCAATGTTAGCTGAAGAACAGTGAAACACTAAGCCTCTAAACACTACGGGTAACATGACTGTACAAGACAAGACAAAATGTAATTGCATCTCTATACATTCCATGGGCCGTGGATGGGTCATTCCTACATTTAAAACCATAAACAACATTAAATTATGAAAAACTGATGGCTCAAGAAATGCTTAGCTATATTCAGCACCTCTTCACAATTAAACTTTCTGCAACTTATTTTCTCCAACTCCTTAATCTTTCTGCTACAAGTGGTACCATGTTTGATGATGATCTTCTGCCTCAAGGTCATATTGTGTCATAGCAGCACTCCAATTCAAGTTTTGGGACATGTTCGATCACCTTCCAAGTATATACATATGTACTGTGCAAGAATTTTCCTAGCTTCTCACAGGACTTACTGGCTGCTCATATTGATAGCCAGGACAGAACCAGGAAACAACAAACAATGACAGGACTGAGCGTCAGGAATTAAGAAAGAATTAACACAGTAATTATAGTAAATTCAGTTATACAATATTATAGCATAATGATACAATTACAATATTATCATTGCTATTAAATCAATATTCCCACCTTCTTTTTTAATTAATTTTTTTAATTAAATCAGGATTGACTACATCTATTTCCCCACAGGCTTTATTTTTTGTTCTTTTCTGACTTGTAATTTGTTCCGACCAGGAATGCAACTACAAAAAACATTATCTGTCATTAACACATTTTGCCTAATCCCAACCTGTTAAATAGTCAAAATTTGCCACATTTCAATCAATAATTGCTTTGCCACATCAAGTACACTATCTGCAGCCAAGAGCAATCATATTTTTTTTTGGGTTGGTTTACTAACGCCACCCCCAAAAAAAAAATTTCACAGAAGTCTAACACCTTGAACACATGGACTGGAAAATAAAACAGAGATATAAAACTGCACATGGAGAAATCCCACGCAGTTTATTTTCTTTGTAAATGCAAACTGTATGCAAAAGTATAAATTATGTGTAACAACCAAAAAAAATCTTCAAAGAAACTTAAATCTTTAAAAATTCTGCAGATCACTACATACTCGAAGTGTGTCAAACTGTGCAATATGCAATCTGCAGATGAAAGAAACAGCCTAATGAAATTCCACTGTTTTTATTGACAGTGGAAAATCCTTGAGGTACAATATTGATCTTCGTTATGTAAGAAGTCTGCATTCAGTTTACAGTTTGTCTGTGTATGCACTCCTTACTGTGAAATTCAATGCCATTTTTTCCACAGCAGGAAGGAGGATCTTAGAAAATCCATAAACAACATACGAATATCTACATTTTAAGTTAGCACTTATTCCTCTGTGTAAGTTTGAAAACAATTAGGACTGTATACTCTATTTCCTTTCATATTGTGGCTACATATCAGGTTGAGTTTTCAGAATACAAAGATGTACTTTCCTCCACTACTGATTTTTATTAAGAAAAATATGAAATGACATCTCCCACTTCTCTTTCTTAACCAGTACTAAATAAGTGGAAAAAGTACACACAGTACTGCTTCCAAATTGTAGTCAGTACTATAAGCTAAATTTCTGCCAAGTACACAATCAAACACATACCAACTTCGTTAAAATCTTCAAAGGTGATCTTGCCTGTCGCTTCTCGATCGTAATCTTTAAGTATTTTCAGTACATCAGCTTTTTTCACATCAAAACCCAAGGCTCTCATTGCCACCTTTTGGAACAAAATGGAAGTGCAACCATACATGAAGATTAAAATAAAGATTTAACAGATTTCTTTTTATTTTCAGTAATTATTTTCTTGACCAAGAGAAAATGTGTACATTAATGGTTTTGCAACAACAATAAATAAAATTAATAAAAAGGAAAAAAGTTTTTGAGATTAAAGAAATGCCTAAAACTACTATTAGCAAATGGAACATCAAGTTACAATGAAAAAGCTAGCCTTTGCATTTTCAGACATTTTACAGACTGGACGAAACACTTCTTAGAACAAGTAGATTCATCTTCCTCACTTCCAAAACCACTGCAAGTACCAACCCTTTTTCAAAAGTAAAACTGAAAATCATTCTTCAAATTATTCTTCTGAAGTATTCAAAGGTGTTTATGTCCATGGGTTTGCAAGTCCTCTTACAAGTGTCTTCACTGCTTTTCCAGTGAACAATATAAACCAGCCCATTTTTTATTTTTCTATTAGGTTAGGAGTACATGTTTAGTTTCCCATTTCAACTGGCAGTTTCTCAGCACAGACTACCTTGAATTCCTCCACACTGATGAACATACATTAAACAGGAAGTGGAAAAATCACAATCCTGTTGGGTGCAGCCATTCAGAAAAAAAAACCAAAAACCACCAAACCAAAAATATATTTGTATATTTCTGTTCTTCCATAATGTTATCTTCAGGGCCACAGCATTTAATTAGACAGCTAAGAAACAGCTCTACAAGTAATCATGACAGCTGGGAATTCAAAGCATACTGTAATTGGAAAAAAGCATATTAACAGTCCCAAAAGAGTGTCCAATACTACTCTACTCACTGTAGTTTCCTTCAAAGATAAAATATCTGAACTCTGAAAAAAAGAGAAGGGAATTGCTACACCTAAGATATTCCTGTAACAGCTATTAAAGTAAAAATAAGAATATTTTTTTTTCTCCTCTGAGTTATTTGGTAGAGCCCAAATGTGGAGCCAGCAGCTTGGATTAGGTATTCCTTCCCAAAAGAATCTCACCCAATACGTGACAGAAACACTAGCCTCTTCAAAGACACTTTTAGTTCTTGATGAAGTAATTAAAATGTAAATTCATTGAAGATTTAAGGACACACTCATAAACTTCATGTACTACTTCTAGAGACTTCCAAACAGGAGGACTCACTAGGAAAGACTGCCGTGCTAACCTCCATTTGCCAATAGCTATCAACAGAAGTAGTCTTCCTTGGGGAGGGAAACTGCTGAGCCTCCCATACGTGCAGCAATAGCATATCTCACTCCTACAATCCATAGGCTCCCTGTTGGAAAATGTGAGTGGGTAAGCTCTGGCTTGTATTCAACAGTTTTACACATTTGATTTATATCTTTTACCTAAGTATCTGAAACCTCTGGATTTTCACAACACCAAGCTTTACACTGTGACTTTAAAAAGCAGCAAACAGCCTTCCAAGAGCTTTTCCCACTTATTTATCTGCCCAAACTAAGCCCTGGGGAGCATTCAGACCAGTGTTGTGCAGGATGCTACACCGATTGCGTTGCTGTGTCAAGTATACAGTGTGAGAAGAAAAGCTCATTTTTACACCAATGCAGGATGTTCTTCCCCTCCCCATCCCTAACAAATACTTTCACTCATTTAACCCAGCAAGAGATCTTGAACATAGAGCATTTCTAAAGACACAGCCAACATCTGAAGAACTCACTAAGAAACAGATATCTGCCATAGAATTGTTTCAATGAAAAAACTTTTACCTTTAACTCATGATAATTTATTGCTCTATCTTTGTCTGTATCAAACAGCTCAAAGGCATCTTTAATTTCTTGTTTCTGTTCCTCAGTCAGTTCTCTTCTTTTCTTCTTTTTAGTTTTGTCTACTGAAAGCTCATTCCTACATAAGAAGGAAGAAATTAAGAGTAATTGATTTCTACTGGGAAGATACCACTGTAGATAACACTTTCCAACAACATGAAACTCGCCATAATTGCACCTTCCCTATTCAATCTTCTCCCAGCTTAAAATAACACTTGAAATAAACAATTCTTTTGTGAACGCTGAATGATACCTCACTCCTCCACCCAAAACAAAATCAGCGTAGGCATTTTTGGTTAATAAATAAGAACAACAAGAAAACAAGAGGGTATAAAAGCTATCAATTATAAAGAATACTTGGGGTTACAAACTAGATTAGCAGCTGAAATTATACAACTCCTGAAAACATTTCATTTCTAAACTATATCTTAGAAGAAAGACTTTTGAGACAGACAGACTGCTGGAGGCTTAACTAGGCCAGACAACTTGGTTGCCTGGCTACTAAAGTAGACATTAGGTGCCACAAATCGGCTTTGTTGCCAGTAACAGTTCTTAGATAAATGGTATCAACAGATTTTTTTTTTTAATCCTTTAAATCAGACACACACTATTCTAAAGAGTTCTTGCTATGCTTTTGGTATATACAAAGGAGACAAGTCCCCCAAAACATCAAGCTTTGCTCAAATGCAAAACTTTTCCTTGGCTAGTTTAGAAATAAGATTAAATTTTCAGATGAGAGAAAATACATGATTCATATACTGGGAACAACTGAAAAGGATGGCACTGATAAAAGATACTTTGGACCAAGCTAGTAAAGAGTAAATTTTGTTGTAACTGTGCTTTATTCACACCAATGAGATCAACTACTGTATCCAAAGTAACTGTTGGAAGATGTTCATTTCGGAGCAAGAACTCTAAAAAAAAATATAAATATATAATTTGAGACAACAGGTGATAGCAACTAAGACTATTACAGTACTCAAGGTACACTCTTGCAAGAAACGAGCATGCGTGAAGCTCAGCAGCATGCTACGATGAGCACAGCTAATTGCAGTGGTAAATCCCCTCTATTCTGTGATCGCCAGGCCACACCAGATGTATCCACAGACCACAATATCCTCTTGGTATGGACATGTCAGTACAAGAGAGATGTACAGAAAATGGACAAAGCCCAAGGCAGACTACCATGGTAGATAGTGTATAAGAAGCCCAGGGAGCTGGGTTTGCTTTACAGGAGGGTGTGTGGGGCAGAGGGACCAGGAGGGGATCTAAGTGCTGTCCTAAAGGGTTATTACACAGGAGACAGGTTCCCCTCAGAGGAGCATGGTCAAAGGACATGAGACAACAGCTACAAAATGCAAGAGAAACTGCAGCTGGATCTAAGAGGAAACATTTTCCCAGTGTGAGTGTTTATGTGCTGGACCAGCTGCACTGGGAGTCCGAGGGTCCCCACCATCATTTTTAGAAGCCAAAAAGGGGTTCTCAAGAACCTCTTCTGGAACCCAAGAAAAGGTGCTCTGCAAACTCATTCAGCTTCGAGCAGAAAGGTGGACTAGAGGACTTCCAGAAGTCCTTTCCAACCTAAATTAGTCGATAATTAAACCAAATCTCCTGTAATGAGCTGATTTTTCTTCTCCTTTATTAAGGCTTTGCTAATTTTAATCAAAACCAAAGATTAGACGTACATCTGGGATTTAGTTTTCAACAAGCTAAATCAGTAAAAATTCAAAATATAGACAAGAAAAGTGCAAGCTGCACAAACTCAACCTGCCTCAGACCACAATATCCTCAAAGAGTGAGAAGTCCTTTGCAGAGCAAGCGGGACAGCATGACTTCATACAAGCTTTGGATTACAATAACTTTTGGCAGGACTAAAATAACTTTGAGCTTGCTACATAATTAGGACTGGGAGACTAGCACAGAGAGACCACATTTCGTGAGCTGCAGTGAGGAAATCCATTTAGAAGTCTGAAAGCAGATTAACGCCAAACTGTTCTTGAAGAAGGATCTGGGTACTAAATGTTTATTCATTGCTTGGCATAAAAGAATTTTTGGAAAAGACAGAGCAATACTTAAACGCTAGTAGTTTAGCGCCACTTCTAAAACCACTTTTACTACATGAAGCATGAAGTTCTGAGACTTGGAAGTTTAGGATCACACATGCCACATGATCATACTAATTGCACCTGAAGACACGGATTTGCCAGGTATAGAATTCACATGCTGGGCCATTTTATACAGCAGTTAATGAACCAGAACGAAATAAACAAAAAACACAAACGACAACAACAATAACAAAAAAAAACCACAAACAAACAACCCCACAACCAAAAAGCCACCACCAGACAAAACTCTGCAGCCTAACTCAACTGAAAGGCGTTCCGAAGGGTTATCACACAGACCCCGGGCGAACCCCTCGAAGCCATACGCCCTCCCCGGGTGAGCAGACGGCCCGGGCCGCCCACGACCCCCTCCGAGGAGATCAGACAGAGGCGGCTGAAGGCTGCAGATGGCCTTCACCGCCGC
>VWZZ01007732.1:761082-775445 GCA_013399095.1 Psophia crepitans | reverse complement strand
CTCCCCATCACCCCTCCCTGGGCTGCAGGGGGACAGTCTGCCCCACCATGGGCTGCCCCAGGGGCCCCAGGGGAATCTCTGCTCCGGTGCCTGGAGCATCTCCTACCCCTCCTTCTGCACTGCCCTGGGTGTCTGCAGAGTTTCTCACATCTTCTCACTCCTGTCTCTGGCTGCAAAAGCTTCTGTGGTTGTTTTTTTTCCTTCTGTTACCCCAGAGGTGCTGCCACTGTCACTGCTGGGCTCAGCCTTGGCCAGCGGTGGGTCCGTCCTGGAGCCGGCTGGGGTTGGCTCTGTCAGACAGAGGGAGAAGCTTCTGGCAGCATCTTGCAAAAGCCACAACCCCTGTGGCCCCCCCGCTACCAAAACCTTGCCATGCAAACCCAAAAGAGTGCCTTGCCATTTGTGATGGCCTGAGCAGGCAGGGGTGTTTTACAACCACTGCTGAAACAGCATAGTCCAGTGTTAGTAGCTGGGCCATATGGATGTTCAGATCTTTCCTAGTACTGTGCTAAGCAGCCTGGCGATTCACTGAAAGGACTCAGGCAGTGAAAAATGCTGTGACACATTTAAGTCCTTCTCCTTTCAGGACTGACAACATCTTGAGGGTGTTCTAGGTCTGCAAACACCCAGTTTTCTAGTAATAAACCAGTAGCATGTTGGCCCCAAGTACGCACTGTTGGATCTGAATTGCCGGATTCAGTAGGTGTGCTCACGATACGTTTTTCCCGAACAAAGTCAAGCAGAAACAAGGCTTGTTTGCCCGTATTATCTGTGGTCCACAGATCAAGTAGGTAGAGGCACTATAAAAAGTTTTTAATTGACCTCTGTTAACATATGGTAGCTTTGTAACTGAAAGCATTAATTACTGGCAGGTTTGACCCTCAACCTGTGCTGTAGTGAGATTTTTAATTAGCATTTTTTCATTTTACTCCTTGCTGTTAGATGCATTCATCTGAGCAATTATATGTTTGCTTTCAAATCTGTTTTTTTCCCCTAGTTTGAAGCAGGGAATTGAGTACAGGTCCTGAATATGCATCTCAGAACTGAGTGCCAGTAGGTCTGCAGTCAGCTCATGGTGGACTCATCGAGCCAGTAGGTACCGTACAGTAAACAAACAAGAAAATATACCAGCAAATGGATGGGTTTGTACCTCATACAATATATCTACGTGGTGAGAGAGAAAAGGTGAGCATGGAGGGAGTGGTGAGAATGCTCACCTGGAGTGTGGAGGCAGCAGGGTCAGGGTCCTGAGTGCACCAGCAGCCCCAGCCTCATCTGGGACCCCCACCAACACCCCCTCTATATGTTGGTCCTGGAGCTCAGCTCAGAGGACCTTGGTCCTTGCCTGAGCTGTATGTGAGACAGAGCTGCGCTCATGCTGTGTGGTGCTGTTGCTGCCTTATTGACCGGACTTTGTGGCCTGGCATCAACTCGCAGTTGTCTGGCAGTCACCGGCAGCTGACAGGTCTGATTACTGTGACCACCCCAGCATTCCGCGGGGACGTCACTATCCCTGACTGTGCTGCAGTTGTCCTTGGCTTCCAGCTGGTCTGTCCTTTCATGGAGCACCCTTGTCCTTACTTTGCCCTGGCAGGTAGACTCCAATACCTGATACTGACTGACCCTCTGGGTATGCTTCCAGGAACTGGAGATCCTCCTTCTAAACTTAGAAGACAAGCTATAAAATTGCCTTCTTACCCCCAAGGCCAAGGTGCTTGCCATGACTTTAATGAGAAGAGATGCACAGCTGACCAAGCACTTTCCTCTAGGCTTTATGTGCCTAACACACATACAACTTTCCTCCTGCATGTTTCCTACTGGCAGTAGGTGGTACAGGTAGGACTTCTCCCTCTTCTGCTGGTCCACCATGGTGTTTTCTAGAGGGGAGCAGACAACCGGGTCTGCACTTCCCATGCCTAAGCTGGTTAGGTGATCAATGAAGGTGGGCTTGAAAGGATAAGGGCCATTAGGGTCTACAGAATTCGCAGGAATAAATACACCTCTGTGTTACCTGCCTCTAAATTTGATTATTCCCAACCAGTCTCATTTGCAAGTGTAGGAGGGGAGTGTCCAGCCATTTACAATCCTCAGTGTTTGGAGTGATGTTATTCTTTGCACTAAACTGTAAGATCTTCAGGGCAGAAGGTCTCCCAGCAGACAGATTCCTAGTGCAGCTGGTGCTGTTCTTAATGGGATACCTTGGCAAAAGCCACTGCTTGTAAATTTAGTAAAGCTGGCAGGAGTGCTCATATTGCACATGAAATGGGGATGCCAGGGATTCAAAACTGTAAAGACAGGCTCAAATTATAATAGCTATAAATAAATACTTGATCTTGGGTATGGTAGCAGTGTCGTGCAAACTCTTAGATTTTCAAAGCTGGCAAAACTCCTTGTAAAATTATCTCTTCTGAGTAGAGTGGGTAAATTAGAATATCACTAGCATGGTTCTCACACCTATGTATTGCTGGCTTAAAAAGGAAAATAATTACTTGTGGCCTGCACTTAAAGCCTTTATTATTAGTGATATCTTAAGGTTTTAATTAATTTTCACACTCATCTGTTGCTATATGAAAGCCATTTGTGGGGCTGTCTGCCAGCCGTATCTTCCCTTTGAGTCAATATGTTTTGTTTTCTATTCCTAATTTTATTAGTATTTGAAAAAAACCTACAGTTCTCTTGTCCCAAGCTGAATTTGAAGGTCCAGGAGATTACAAACCTCATCCTGGTTGCTCAAAATCAGGTCAAATAGCAGAACCTTCTGAGGTGAGGCAAGAAGCTGCTTTGCCAATGAAATTAATCCAAGAATTTTTAAAGGAGTAGTTTTACTTGGGCAGATGTAATGCAAGTACGAATATGGTTTGTTCATGTCACTCTTACAGCAAATCGTACGGCACAAAATCAGTGTGAAAATGTAAAGGTGTATTAAAAACATATCACATGTCCTTGCCCATTTGATGTTTAGAAATGTACTCCCGTGTGCACCTGGATCAAACTGCTGGGCAATCTCCTTCTGTAGCTCTGGTACAGTCACAGAAGTGTTGGCCAGGGACCTTTCCTGAGACCTTCTCCGTCTGTCAGGGTTCTTTTGTTTGTTTGCTTGTCTTGTGCTTTCCAATTTTAGTTGCTGCTGAATGCCTTGTAACCTCCCCAGGCCACTGTTGGGCAGATATGAAACACAGACAGATCAAGTCAGTTACTGAATTGGTGAGATAAGAGCTGAATAGTTGGAGGAACCATGTGCTGAAAATGGTTTTGGATACCACAGCAAAAGCAAAGAGCAGGCTTATAACAGTGTTGTTTCTACTTTGTAATTATGCAAGTAAGACTATTCTTATATTTCCATGGTAAATTTAGATGCATTTTTTTGTGCAGAGAGATGTAGTCCCTGGTGGTACCTTGCTATGTGTTCCTCCTCTCAGCACAGCAAAGCACAGCACCCTGGAGGCAGCTCCAGCCTGCCCTTGTGCCACTGAACCACTGACCAGTCTGCCGCCGCTGCTGCTCCTCCAGCCCAGCCCAGGCTCACCGCCCCTGCACACCGCCCGTGGGTGGGCAGGTAACAATGACTTTTGTTGTCTTTACATAGGAGTATAGGAGAGGAGCAGAGAAGGGGTACTCCGCCTGTACGTACTCTGTAGAAGCATTAACTGACTTTGATGTACGATTACACTAGACAAAGCAATGCGGTGTTAATGTGTAAGCTGGTAGTAAAGCAATTTAACATCGCACTACAGAGTTGTCTGGGCTAATTATGCACCTCAGAGGACTAGATTGCTTTCTGACAGCCTGTGCTGCACACCGGTGCAGTGTAAATATAACCTAACATGTTTTTACCAGTAAAACCCCTACCTAATATTTAGCGTCAAATAATGTTAAATTTAAAATCAAACATAACGAGTATTTTCTGATTACTTTTCAATGGAATCAATTGTTTCTGTGCTTCCTAATTCAATTTGGAAGTGAAGGCCAGAAGAAGAATTAGTTTCAGATTAAATCTGGTTGAATTTTTGGACATAAGAGGTGCTGCTTAATAATGTCAGTAATACATGCATTAATAATAAATAATAACTTGAAACAGTGTTGGTTGAATTCTTAGACCTAGATTTTAGAAGTTAACTCTTCAGAATTCCTCCTTTGCCATATATTTTCCCACCCTTACCTCCCTCCCTCTTTCTTACCAGATCTCCATTTTTTTGTGTTCTTTGGCTAAGATGTCTGTTCTTAAAAGGCAAGGTGTTACACCAGGCTTTTAACAGCACTTGCTCTAAAGCTCATTCTGAGCTCTGCTGTATTGTGTCCCATGTACTCTAGGATTTAACAGTACGGATGCTTTTCTTTTTCGTTCTGTCCCCGAGAATGTTCTTTTTAGCAGAAACATCCTGTGCTTCTTTCATGTGACATGATGGCAAATAGAGATGTTCACTGATGTAAAAATAAAATGAGATGCTGTAGTACTGAAGTAATTAAGATGACTGTTTCATTTCCATGTGTATTAGAAAGATTATTATTATAAAGACCCCTTATTCATCCAAGATAGCTACCTCACAGCATAGCATCCATTGTGAAATACAAGGTCTAGTTCAATATGACAAAAATAATGCAACACATGCATAGTTGCTTGTCCTGGTTTCAGCTGAGAGAGAGTTAATTTCCTTCCCAGCAGCCAGCATGGGGCTGTGGTTTGGGTTTGTGCTGGAAGCAGCGCTGATAGTGCAGATATGTTTTTGCTGTTGCTGAGCGGTGCTGGCACAGAGCCAAGGCCTTTGCTGCTTCTCGTCCTGCCCCGCCGGCGGGATGGCTGGGGGTGTGCGGGGAGTTGGGAGGGGACAGACAGGACAGCTGACCCCAACTGACCAAAGGGACATTCCACACCATATGGCGTCACGCTTGGTTTGTAAGGGGCTGGGGGGGGACAGAAAGGGGGGGCAGCAGCATTCAGAGTGATGGCGTTTGCCTTCCCAAGTCACCATTAGGCGTGACGGAGCCCTGCTGTCCTGGGGATGGCTGAATCCCTGCCGGCCGTGGGCAGTGGGGAATGAATTCCTTGGATTGCTTTGCTTGGGTGTGCGGCTTTGGCTTCACTTGCTAAACTGTCTGCATCTGAACCCACGAGTTTTCTCACTTTGACCCTTCTGATTCTCTCCCCCTTCCCGTTGGGGGGACTGAGCGAGCGGCTGTGTGGTGCCCAGCTGCCAGCTGGGGTAAAACCACGACATTGCTATAATTAAAAATTGTATGTAACCAGCAATAACCTGGAATCCAGTTGCATACTCAGCAGTATGAACAACAGAATTTTACATTCTAAAACTTTAATTCAAAGTGCCAGAGAATTATCCAAAACACTGATAGCTGTATAGAAATCCTTTCTACGTGAGCAGAGTATAGGCTGAATATGAGTCTTTCACATAGCTATGAGTCTGGCACAGCGAAAGAAAGGTATTCTTATTTATGCAAAGACATCTTGTGTGACTTAAGCAGCCTCTTCAAACTCCGTGGCTTCCTTTTCCATATTATTACAGAACTTGGAGGTTACAAGGGACCAGAAATATGAATCAGCAATACCAATGTATGAGGAAGGATGCAGACATGCAAAGGCAAGGATGAACCTGTTCTATTCTGCTTGGTGCAGGCGAAGCTTGAGTAGCGTACAGTTTTGCAGAGCATAGTTTAAGACAGGAAAAAAGAAACCGGAGAGATCTGGAGGGGAAAAATACAAAGGAATTAGATTTTGCCTTATATGTCATGCTTTTAAGCTTATGGTAGCTGACTGGTAGCGTTTTTTTTGCTATGTAAAAAGACATTATATGGACATTGCATTGAAGAATAACAGTAGAAAAGGATAACTTGGACTGAATATGAAGAAAAGTCTAGGCTGATCGGTAAGGCTTTGCAGAATGATCTTTACGGCTGACAGTGAGCCACAGGGCTGCCCTTTCTCTGTTGGGTTTCTTGTGCTCCAGACACAGCATTCCAGAGATCACAGATTTCAGATATTGTGAAAGAAAACAGGCCATTTCTCAGAGTGAGGAAGAAGGTGGGGGAAACTCGTAGGAAGGCACAGACAGAAGTGTGGGTGTGCGTGCAGAAGCCACAGTGAAGGATGTGAGACGAAGGAAAAAGTTGCTAACGGGCCCAAAACAGAAGACAGTGGAGGGACCAGAAAAAGTGACAGAAAACTGGAAGGTGTAGGGGCAGGCAGACCTGGGAACCTCATTTTAAGCAAACATTCTGCTCCTCTGCATGAAGATGCTGCTAGGTGACCTAAAGCTCCTGCTTTGAACACTGGGGCAGAACAGGTGAAATGCTTCTAACTGGGGCACCAAAATCTTTTTGTACGGTGCTGTGGTGACACAGTACCGCTAACTCTTGATGTGCATCTGAACTTTAATTACTGACCCCAGGTGAGAGAGAAAGGCTTTGCACATCCTTCCTTAGACCCAGAGCAAAAGTTGCGGGTTGCCACATTTTATAAACTCTGATCTGAAGTGCCTTACTTCCACTGGCAGTGACCCTGTGCCTCGAGGTGTAATGGGGAATCACTGACAGTCGCACAGCACTTTGCAGTGATCACATACAATCAGCTGGGTTAGTCCCAACTGCGAGGTTGTATGATGAAAGACTCCTCTGCATCACCAAAAAGGAATAGAATAATTATTCTATTCTGTTATCATTATTCTAGGACAGAGGGATGAGGCTGGTGGGGGACCTCAACAACATAATCTGAGAAGTGCAGCCTCCCAGCTGGGTGCTCCCAAGCTTTTTTCATTATTATTCTTTAGATAAAACCAACATTGTAGTATTTTACTTTTTTCTTCATTTAACTACCTTATTTCCCTCATACTTACTTAGAATTCATTCATTCCCCTCATCTTATTTCTACCTATATTTGCCTTCAAATTCTGTCCTTACCATCCCATAAAAATAAAAATCTAACAAGGTAAACTAGTTTTGAAAATAAGATTGTACTTGTGCTAGCTTGCAAAGAGATTGACATGAAGACTGCACCTTGACACTAGAACTCCTGGGAGGAAAACAAATGCACTGTGTCAACTGAACAACCACATACCCCCGAAGTCCAGTTATCAGTGGTCTGGAAGGAAGTCCATCTTTAAATGAACAGCTGCATTTCACCTTCTTCATGTATTCTTAGCTTTATACAGGGACTTTTCTGCTGGTTTGCATGACAGCAGCTGCTTTTGTTGTTTCTTCATGGACTAATTTCCACAAAACTTCTATAGTTTTTCAGTTAATAAGTCTTATCAGAAACTAGTCAGCAAGTATGCTAGGCATTATTTTGAGCTCCAGTTACTTGTTAATAGTAGTTATGTGACCATTTTTGTTTAAAGTACAGTAAACAGCTGTCATTAGCTACTGCACTGTGTGGAAATAATCATCTAGGTCACCAAAAACTGAAACTGACCCCTGAATACATACTTCCATCACATCCATGTTTTCTGTATGCAATTCCATTGAAAACTAATTCTCATTTGTGTTAAATATTTTTTTTTTGCTTTTTTTTCTAAGAAGTACACGCTCGTGACCTTATACAAGGTTTGCAGCATCAGTCTGTAACATGTAAATGTTTCTAATGCAGTCTCTTGCTCAGAAGCATAGAAAACACTGCTAGCAACTTCTAAAGATCTTATACTCCATTTAGAATGAAAAAGTGCTTCTCTTAAAAAAATACCTAGAAATTATGACTGGATGCATAGGATTATAACATTTTTTATTATGATTATCTATGAGAATATCTTTTTTTAATGTGTAAACCATTAACATCACAACAGTATTGACAGATTACAGAGCAAAAATTCCCATCCGATTTTTTTTTGTCAATTCCCCAGTCCACTGAAAATTGCATTAACATACATTTAAATTTTACAAATAGATCAACACAGTTATAAATGCCCAAGATATTGCAATATTTCAACGTACAACGTATGTTTTAAATATTTAATCCAAGTAGTGTTAAAAGGGACACTGTCAAACTTTTATGACTAAAACTTGGTAACTCTTAACAAAAATAGTCAGAGACAGTTCTTTACACCTAAGATGTATCATTTACCTAGTAGCGAATTTCTTGTAGTACAAAAATAATTTTGAGACCCTCAAAAACTACTTTCAGTTGGGTTATAGCAGCAGTTTAGTAACATGCCCCATTGTGGGCTATGTTCACATAAAGCTCACTTCTGAGCTAGGAAATTATTCCCTAGATTTTGGTCAAGGAAAAAAACCCAGGCCACTGCAGTTATCTACATTTACATAATCCCCTTAGGTGTGCCTTAACGGCATTTTAAACACTGATCTGGACATTTAAGGATCTTGTAGCTGGTCCTGAGCACAGATTTAAACACAAATGATGGTGGATATCTTTCCTTTTGAATTGGCATGCCTGCAAGCCTTCTCTTAGAGCTCAGGTTTTACAACAGTAAAATCTGGCTAGAGGGTTTCCAATACTGGATCGAATAAACAAACCGATATCGCTAATGCAGAAAATGCTAATTCAACGTGATCTCGCTCCTAATGAACATTTGCAAAATTTTAGCAATGTGCTGTCAGGCCTTATGGCAGAGACACCTCTCTCTGTCCGCGTCACCGCATAGCGTTATCACCAGCGCTCCTACAGCCTTCACAAAGCACAGAGCGGGACCGCTACTGGCTTTATGCCACAGATGGCTCATTTGAAGGAATTCTGTCAATTACCGATGGGTAACCAGTGACACCATGGCTTCAGCTGGATAACTGGTCTATGGACCAGGACTAGCATTTCTTCAGCCATTCCTGACTTTCCCGCTCGCCACCTCAAATCTGTGATTGCCCACTGTGAGCCCCTGGCTACCAAGAACAGTGTCTGGACTGCTGCGTAAACAGCAGCACGCATCAGCAGGCTACAAAGGACAACCACACCATGGAGTTTGTTCTGGGCCTTTTCACTGAGAGGCTTTTTTGCTTCTCAGGCTAACCTGTTGTATTTCTTTCTCAAGCCAACGAGGCCAAGACAAAAAGCTCCTACCTTCATGTATGAGAGAAGTCTACCCACTGATTAAATGCTCCTTGTGTAATACAGACATACTTGGATGTCTCAAAAAAAGAGACTACGATCCAAGTGATAACATATCTTTCAAGTGCTGCATTGCTACGCCTGTCCTGCCCACTTATCATTTTGCTTCAGCGTGGAGTCAGGCACTGATAACAAGAACTAGGCACGTCACAACCCATCAGTGCAAATCCCAGTGAAGAATATATTCAAATAGTAAAGGCATGAGTACAGTGATCTGTGAAAGGAGGAAGTATTATGTAAGGTATTGTCTACCATAACTGTGAGACACAGATGCTTTTTATTTTGCGACTGTTTTTTTCCCCAGAATTTACACCTATTGAGAAGACTATCAACTTCCACTCCCCCACGCCTAAGCCAGAGCCCAGACTTTGGGCTCTGTTTCTGTTGGGTGTGATGACAGGGGGTAAGCCTCCCCCTAAAGTGAAAGCCGAAGAAGTAAGGTTAAACTCCACTAAAATTTGGGAAAACATTTATGCTCTTTTTAGGAAAGTATATATGCCTATATACAAAAATAACATCAGACAGTGCCCTTTTAGAAAAGTTAAATATATATAGACTGTTACAATAATTACACAGACTTTAACCATTTCAGCAGCTTTTAAACATCACACATTCAATTTTCATAAGCAAGTTACAACATCATGTAGCGTTTCACAATGTATTCATCTTTTTTTTTGAACAGAGTCAAACGCAATGCACTTTACTTTTCATAAAAGCCATATGCACCAAACACCTCATAAGCAAAGAGTAAACAGTTGAAGTACTGTGTGGCAACATGTGTACCGGCTGTTTAATCCAGCACCTGCAGTAGGGTAAGGTAATGTTAAAGCCTCCATCCTTCCCTACCACAGGGCATTAACAACCACATTACAATCCAATCACAAAAAAATACTGAAACACAAATAAAGCCTTTCAGCTTGTCACAGTCTGGTTCTCTCATATTTACAGAACAATATACTCTGCAAATAGGTTTTTTTTTTAGGAGCTTATCAGAAAAAAAAACCCAAGCGCATCAGGCAAGGGCTTAATCCACTTTATACAGACTAGTCTAACACATTCATTCATTAGTTCACAAATTCTCTAATTCCTAACTCACAAGCCTGTAAGCAAAACAGCTCCCTATCCGACGGTGAGAGCACTCATTCTGCTCCTGTCACGGTGCAGGAATCCCCTGTGCCACTCTGGGAAGCACGAAAGACCTCAACAGTCTGTCTGCTGTTGGATCTGCATTAGAAGCTTTTTGGGTAAGTTTAGTCTACACCATTTCCATACATTAGTGGATTCTCAAGAAATTGTCAGGCAGCCACTTCACAAAGACACAGGCGATGATGGGTGCAACAGACACTGAGCGGCAGGTGACAATGGCAGCACAATGGCCCTTGTCTCTTTCTGCCCCCGAGTCCCGCGTAGGCGTTGCTGCTTTGACCCAAGGGTGCTGCTCCCAGCACACCCCAGGTCTTAGCATGACATCTGTCAGGCCAAAACCTGAGCAGGACTCAGGTGAACAGTCACAAACCCAGTGCTACATCAGAAAGTTTTCGGGCATGAATATAAAACGTATTTTGGTATCACAGAACGGTTTGGGTGGGAAGGGACCTCACAGCCCATCTAGTGTCACCCCCTGCCATGGGCAGGGACACCCCCCACCAGCCCAGGCTGCCCAAAGCCCCATCCAACCTGGCCTTGGGCACTGCCAGGGAGCCAGGGGCAGCCACAGCTTCTCGGGGCACCCTGTGCCAGGGCCTCAGCACCCTCCCAGGGAAGGGTTTCTGCCTCAGATCTAATTCTACCCTCCTTCTGCATTATGTGTCAGAATCATAACAAAAATAAAATAATGTATTTCAATTACAGTACATGTGCAATAGAAAGAAAAATGGTAGCTTTGGCAAATGCTACTAGATTATATACTTTTTATAAAAATAGGAATAAAGTAGACAAAAATAGGGAGAATTTTTGTCGCTCACCTGAATCAATTTGCCAGCTTTTTACTAACGCATGCTGCTTTTCCTTGTATCAACACTTTCACAAGCTGTTTGGTTTTTCAACAGGCAATAGATCACACAAAATTCACGGTCACTAAGAAGCGACTCTCGAATTCGCAACGCGAAGCGCTATGCTTGCAATGGATTTCATGGCACAAGCAGAAACCTTGTGACAAACTCCAGCTTGTGAAATGTAGTTGGAAGCTAACCTATACAGCCTTTCTGCCCCAAATATGTTAAAGTGCCCAGGCAGTACCTTCTCTACGAGACCTCGGTCCACTAACTCCATAAGGCGCTGGCAGCTTGCGACGTAGTCACTTATTCTGCTGTAGGGAAGCCAGTCAATCATGGACCCATCGTACACCACGTCTCCGCTGAACAAAATCTTGTGGTCTTTGTCGTGTAAGCAAATGCTGCCTCTTGAATGACCAGGCATGTGCATGACAGTAAGCTGTCGGTCTCCGAGGCTGATCACATCCCCTGCAAACAAATGTGTTACAGGAAAACCGTATTAAGCACCACAGAGTACAACGTATTCATATGCTGAGAGTTTGTACACACTATACATATCCACAACAATGGGAGAAGAAAATGAAGCAGCAAACAAACAGAATACATCTAAGATGGGTCTCCTTTGAAAGTTTACAAAGTAAGTACCTTGCAATTTATTACAATTTTACCCTCACTTAATTTGTCTAGAATTGCACTGCTGTTGCTTTTGAAAAGGAAAATGACAAAAGAGAAATTGCTGGACGAGTACCATCTTATTCAAGCTGATATATAAAAATAGGAGTTTCTTAACACTAGGTCATGTTTTTGCCAGCTTAAATGTGAACGCCTTTTCACGGTACTAGCCACTGAACGGGTACTTTCAGCACAAAGTGGGTCTAGGGATGGAGAACAGGCCAAGTAAGTCTGCTGTTGCTTTTAAATTGTAATGCCAACTAAATAATAAATCTGCAAACCCCATTAATTCACAGGTGGTAAATATGTGAACTTTACGGCTGTGGAGGGAAAGATGACCAACACATAAGCAACCTTCTCAGAAGCAGCCGCTTAACAACTATATGAAACAATTCTAAAAAAAATAGTATCCTGTAGCATCATAAAACGGTTCTTAAAACTGCAATATGCATTTGAAGGCCCAAAGAGAAGAAGGTACCAAACCTCTGCTGTATTAGAAATCTAAAGTTACAGATCTGTCTCGCAACAGAGACAGGCACGCCATGAATTTACTCAAGACTTAGCAAGCCTAAAGGTGCTTAACTGTTGAAAGGCAGGCCTTTTGTGACAGGACCTGAGGCATGTCGGGACTTACATGGAAACGATTGCTGAAAATGCTAGAGCAGAGTTTGGAAGTCACCGAATGGCTAACATCTGACCACGCTGTGCCGGACACGGAAACAGACCCCTATGTTTGCAGAAGCAGCTAGTTTCAGAATTATCAGAGCTTCTAGCCAAATTCTCTTTCGGGGAAACTGCAGGAAGCCTCGGTAGGAGAAAGGATTGACTGTTGAGAAGACTGTTGAGAAGATTGAGCAGAAAATGGCTGTACGGCTGAATGAAACCACAAGAGAGATGGTGAAGGTAATGGAGGAAAGTGTTCCAGTGGGTTTCAAACTACTGCTGGCACAGAGAAAAGTACAAAGAAACAGAACATAGCATCAAAAATTTAAAGGAAGAACAGACAGAATTTAAGGACTGGGACAGCTGAAGGAAACTGTGCATTTTAGAAGACACAAGTGACTAGAAAACAGTACATGGTAAGGCACAATACATGTAAATGCATTTTTAGCTAGAATAGGCAAAACGAAGTGTGCTTGAAAGATCTGGCAAGATGAAGGTAACACTAAAGCTAAACAAACGAAGCAGGCAATGCTTGGTAAAGTGATAGCTGCGGCTTCGGACTGTTACAGAGCATTGGCCCTGCCTGGATATCCTCACCCCACCACGGTGACTGCCACACAGTGCATCTCACTGAAAGACACCTTAGAAACCTTGATGTTACATTCACAGCGAGCATGCTTGTCCTTTCACAAGATTATTTTAATAATTCCTCCCTTTTAAAGAAAAGCAAACTTCTGTGCATTGACTGCAGCTGCATGTCACATTGGATCTTCTCTGGAGCATTCGGCAAGTTCAGTTCTGCTCACCCCCCCTACGTGGGGTGGCCTAACACAGCCAAGAAGCGCCTAAGTCCCCTGAAAACGGTGTCACCTGCCAGTCAGAGAGTGACCCTTTAACTTCTGCTTCCCCGCACCGTACAGCTGCGTTGCTTGCTGCCAAAACAGCCTAGTCAGCGTTACCTAGGAGAGACTAAACCGGATTTTTTTATGCGTAACCAGCCACTTAGGTAAATTCTGTAAACAAAACGGGGTTCTTCGAAGTATGTATTCCAATTAATTGCCTTGTTCTTGGCATTGCTATGCCTCGAGAGTTTATAAATAACGAGGGTCACCAGCTGCCAGAACTGACACAGTGACAACCTGTTAGAGCCTCGGGCGAAACCTGGGGTGCTCAGCCACTCAAATTGCCGATTCTAAGGAAAAAAAAAAATCCTGCATCAACAGGCAAACAGATTAGGCAAGCACTTTTTTTTTTTCATCTTTTCTTTTTTGTATCTTTCGGTCCTGCCAATACTTTTTACAACTGGCAGAAACATGACTTTAACCCGCTACAGACCCTTGCTGTCCCGCGTGGGGGGCTGGTACGTTCTGCAAAGCAGGTCGCACAGACCGCGCTAATACCGACCTACTGTTAAGAGAAGCTCCACAAAGCAGTACCAGGCCAGAGGCAAAGGAGTCAAAACAAACGACACCTATTATTTTTTTTTAGTCACGCCAGCTCAGGCACCAACGCAAGCCGCGGCCGCCCTTACCCTCCTGCAGCAGGCGGGTGGGCCGGACGGGCGGGACGCGGAACTGCCGTGCCCGCCAGCCGGGCCGCGGCGGCCGCGCCACCTCCCGGTCCGACAGCCAGGTGACGGTCTCGTAGTTATCGCCGCGCAGCAGGGCCGCCGCCTCGGCGCTGTGCACCGCCACCTCCTCGAAGTGCTGCAGCCCGCCCGAGTGGTCGAAGTGGACGTGAGTGGCGACGGCCAGCAGCGGCCGCGGCCCGGCTCCCTGGGCCGGCTCCAGCAGCCCCGAGGCGCGCACGTAGTCGGGCAGGCTGCGCAACCCCAGCCCCGCGTCGATCACCACGTCCCGCTGCGAGCCCCGCACCAGCCAGATGTTGGCCCGGTTGCCCGACTCGTAGAAGCGCTCTTGGATCCAGAAGATGCCGCCGCCCAGGGGCTTGTGGGCAAACCACTCCAGCGCCGA
>VWZZ01007732.1:736908-760778 GCA_013399095.1 Psophia crepitans | reverse complement strand
CTGTCGGGCCAGGGCCGGGCGCTGACCGGAGGAGACGGTCGAGACTCATCCGCGGAGGACGAAGCAAAGCCCGGATCATGGGGGGAGCGGGACCCTCCGGCGGCTCGGGGCGGCGGACGGAAAGTGCGGGCAGAGGGAGCGGGAAATGGCAGAGGAGGAGCCGGGGGGGGGTATTCTCACATGGCAGGGGCTTGGGGCCGTCGTGACAACTTTGTTCACGCTTTTACTGTCAGGGACATCGGGTTAAAAAAAAAAAAAAAAAGCCCACGAAATCTCAGTGTTTAAATTTCAGTCCTTTCTCCTTTATTTGCTCTTCCCTTCCACTGATTGCACCTGTCTCCGAAGGCTGGGAACACGATTGAGGTTTGTGTTCTGAGCAGAACGCACGGTAAGGAGGGCTCGTCTGAATCTCCTCAGGCCCGAGCCATCGCCCCAGCCGCCTCGCAGCCAGAGGGGACCCCGTCTGCGCAGGGCTTCCCCTCCCGAAGGCCTCTGCAGCCCTCCCCTGACTGACAGCCCGAGCAACAGCGTATGTGGTTTTGAAGGAATTTTAAGAGCTAAAGGCTGAAATCCGTCATCTCATTTGTGCGGTGAACAACACACAAACTTACCTATAAACACAAAAATGTGCCCGGGTGGTCCATCAGACATCCCTCATGGCAGCCAAAACACTCGTAGTCGTGGTACTTTTGTCGTGCTTGGTGACTTAGTTGTACAGCTCAGCTTTTCCTTCAGAATTCCTCCTATCTGCCACTGACACTTTTTGGTGTCAGTAGACAAAAACTTTATAAGCCAACATGCTTGAAAAAATCACAAGTTTCAGTAAGACTGTGGATTTGAAATGCTGCTAGATTTAAAACTTGTTAGTTCTCATCAGACTAATGTGCTATTTCAAGAGAATCGTACCAAGATTTAATTTTAAAGCGGTGTTTCAAAAATAAGCCTGTATATTCACTATATTTAATGCGAACAACGAGCCTCTCCTTGATAGCTGGACCCCTCCCTTGGCTTTTTGTTCCTGTTTTTCTTGTGTTGTTTGTTCCCTTTTTTTTCACACCTAGATAATGTAACTGCTTGTGTTTGGAGCTTTACTGTATCTTTATCTTCCTTCATTCTGCCAGGCTCACATCTTGCTTTTCATCCTGTTTTCAAATGAGTTTGCTATTTCTTTTTTGTTTTTTGTTTGTTTGTTTGTTTTTCTTTCCAACTAATTAAATGTTTAGGCTTAGCTTTTGCTTTGTTGTCTTTCTTAAAATGATTTATTTAGGACTGTGCTTATTTTTAGATGGTTTTCTCTGCTGCTGAGTGATGTGGAAATGTATAACGTGATTTTGTTTTATCCAAGCAGAGCTTATTCCTGTTGAAGGTAATAGGTAGGAAAATACTTGCATCAACCTGTTTCTCACTGGCATTTAATAAAAAAGGCCATTGCTTCCATTTGGGGGAATCTTAAAAGGTCTAAAGTATGGATTTCTTTGCTCTAATTATAATTCTCCCCTGAATTCCCTGTTGTTTTAGACAAGTGTATGAGAAGCTGTAGGTATTGTGCTGTTTTTTATTTCCTGTTTGAACTGGTTCTCCCACCTGCACCCTGATAGTGGGAATAGATGTGATGACACAAGTACAGCAGTAAGTTTGGCACAGATACGTTCTTACCAGGCAGGGTGCAATACAGTAGCCTTGCAATTAATGGTGAACAGCACATGAGATTTCTGGGCCGGAGCCCTGAACTGATCTTTGGACGATCTTGAGGGATGAGCAGTTGGACACTGCTTCAGTTGGGCTTCTCTGAGGTTCCATTTCTTTACATACTCCCTTCAAAAAAATGCGTTTCTCTCATTTTACTTTACTTGCCAACCCATGGGTCCCAATTCCTGAGATGAAGATTGGCATAACAGTGAAGGTGGTGAGATGTGACTGTAAATGTAGTTTTGCAGACTATTTTATATCTTTGGTGAAATATTTTAGTTAGAGACAGCCTCTGTTTATCAGCAGTTGGTTTGCAAACATGCTGGACGCCTTTGATGCTTTTACTTTGAACCTCTTTGCTTTTGGCTTTTTATCAGTACCCGAAACTAGTTACAAAGATAGAGGGCAAAAAAGTAATCTGAAGGATGAAAAAGCCATGAGTGACAAACACAAACTGTTTTCTGCATAAAAGTTCAGAAACTGCAAGATGTAGTCACAGAAAGTTCAGAGTCCTTGAACTTCTTTTTTTCTTTTTTTTCCCCTTATTTCTGGTTCGTCTATGTGATTGAACTCAAGTTAGTGCATCTAAGGTTTAGTAGAAAAAAGTTTAAAATTCCTAGGTTAGGAGGTGATTTCTGGCATGCAGAGGTGACTTGCAGAAAGGAGGGAATGGAGGTGATTTTATGCACATACCCAATTTGTATTATGTGGAAGAACCTAAGGTGGTCATTGCTATATAAAATTATCTTTGAGAGTGGTTTTAAAAGTAGTGTAATCTAGACATTAATTTTATCGGTAATATATACCTGCATTTGATACACGTAACAAAACGAAAACTTTAAAAACTTGTAATATTTTCAGGAACTCCACATGGCTGGGTTAGGTAGAGGAAGAGGACGTGCTGCATTTACCTTCAACATTGAAGCTATTGGCTTTGCTAAAGGTGCAGCTCTACCTGATGTTGCCTGTACCCCTCCACCACCATTTCCTGTAAGTACGGCACGTATCTTAGAGCACACTCTCTGCATTCAGGTAAAGGGTATCCAGTGTTGTGTTTAGATAATGTAGTGAAACATAGGAGCAATCCTAAGCGCGTCAGGACAGTTCTGAAGTATTTTATGTAAATGATTGTTTCTGTTATTATTACTTACTGTCCCTTTGCTAACTGTTGCATCCTGTATTCAACTAGATTGTTTGCAAGATGTTAATTCGCTAACGTCCTCCTCATGATTTGGTTTTCGGGGAATTACAGCAACGGAAATGCTGGGTATCTGAATTTCTTTGAATAGAAATTACACTAGTCTTTGAAGCTGTGGAGGGGTTTGCTGATTTTAGAAATTTACTCCTGATGCAAATCTTGATAGAAGATTTTGAAAGATTGTCTTGTACCTCAGTAGCTAGAATTTGAAAATAATCTGAAAATAACTGAAAGATATTTTATGTAATTAAGGAAACTTAATTACATTTGGCATTTGGGATATATTTGAAAATTAAAGGAGAAGAAAGAGCGTTTTCTGACTTAGTTTTGCTATGCAGGGAAGCTTGGATGATTTTGAGGCGGAAAAGTAGTCTTACAATGTTGTAGTTTTAAAAGAACTTCCCAGTTGTGTCAGGATTTGGTCAAAGTGCATGAAATTTTTCTCAATCTTGGATGTTGTGATACAGAACTTGCAGGTTGGGCTTATAATTGGTGCTTTGCTGAGATACCTCTGCGTAGTTAATTCACCCAAGGTTTTGACTTACAGAACCAGATGCTATACGACCTCTTAGTCCGCCCTTACAATGTGTGTGATGTCATGGACACTAGAGCCATCTATAACTGTTCCTAGTGTGAGTGTTGCAGTCTGAGTGATAGCGCAGGGAAAACTGAATTCTCTGTGAAATACAGCTTCTGCAGTTACAGCCAGCAGTGCTTCACCTGCAAAGAAGAATTACTGGCCCCACCACGGCAGAGGGTTGGAACTAGATCGTCTTTGAGGTCCCTTCCAACCCTAACCATTCTAGAATTCTAACATACACCATGGAGAAGCTAATGATGCTTTCTTTCTTCTCTGAACAAGTTTCAGAACTAAGGTCAACTTTAGGTCCCTTCCAACCCAACTCAACCCATTCTGTGGTTTGCCAGGGGAAAGCTAATGCCATTCAAAAGAATCAAAGTTAACCTGGTGGCATAATTAGGGTTGATAAAATTTTCGAGAGTTAGATTTAATGACTGGGCAGTAACCGGAAGTATATCACAGCTGTTGACTGACTTACATGGAAATTATTTTAAGCAATAAATTGTTGCTATTACATATTTCTAACAGACACTTTTTGAGTTCTTACGAATTTCCTGTAAATCCAATTAGAAACCCAATTAAGGAGCATCAGTTTACCATCAGCAGCATTAGTGATTTAAAATGTTGGCCAGCTAGCAAATACAGCTGGAAGCAGTGAATTCCTTTCATGATCCAGCTCTGGGACTTGTGATAGTACTTTGTGCTTTGCAGCAACCTGCCACTCGGGTATTGATTGTGTACCACCTGCTGTGAGAGAGAAACAACATCCATTCTGTAATTTGTCTCTGGCTCTAGTATTCTGTGTATTTTTACAACTGTTTTTGCTTATTTTCTTTCCCAATTTCAAGATTCATAGTTTAAAAAAAAAATAAACGCTCAAAATCCAAACCTTAACAATTCATTTAAATTCAACTCAGAGATACTGGATTGTGTGAGAGCCGGTGTGCTGACTGGTTATATTACGACACAACCTGTTTCTGTGACAATAGTCATGAAAGGGTGTCCATGTTATTCAGAGTAATCACACTTCATCTAGTTAAAAAACTGTTTTAGAAGAGGTTAAGGCCAGTGCTGCTCCAACTGAAGAGAGAAGCAATGGTTTCTAAGTAATTTAGGCTGGTGAGAAAAAAAATGCTTTTGGCGATTAAGAGCTTAGCATGACTATGAATGACTATTCCACAGTTTTAATACTCTTTTTTCCTTGATTTCTCAATACGTTTTTGCAGAAAGATACAGTGAAGTCATAAAAGGTATGCATTTAGTTGTAAATGTAGTTATGCATGTCAGAATGCAATGAAGTGTACTTGTGAAGTAGTGTAATGCATAGGTGCGTTCTGCTGTGGTTAGCTGTGTTTATTATAGCTTCTTGTTAGTGTCCTGTATTTTTGATGGATGTTAAGACCTTATAAATAATAAACATAATTTGTACAGAGTACAGACAATAAGCCAGTGCCTCTGAAAACAGGAGAAGATGAAGATTACATGTTGGCCTTAAAACAAGATCTTAGAGGAACTATGAAAAAAATGCCATATTTTTTGGCTGTAGAAGAAGATCGTGAAGGTTTGTTTGTGTGCTTTTATTTTTATTTCTATCTCCAGTAGTTATTATTCTGTGAAGGATGATGTAGTGAAATGCATGCGTCAAAGATGTATTTTATACTGATAATGAGGAATTTAAATTGGCAGCTTAAGATAATAGGGAATTTTTCTGCTTTTTGAGTTACTGAAGTTGCAGGTCACACCTACAAGTATTGTAACTGGGAAGCAACTATGTGAAAAAGAGTGGTATCAAACATCTGTTCCATTTGGTATGCAGTAAGAAACATCTAGAACAACTATATGCAGTCCTTTCAATTATATGCTAAGCAATACAAGCGAAATAGGCATTTGTACGTGTTAAAATACCCTAAAAATTTTGCACTGGGGCAAAGAAATCTGCAGTAAATACTAGCCTTGAAATTCAGCTTCCATTTTGATTGTATAAAGACATACTTTAAATAATCCATGCTGTATTTAATAGCTGGACATTCCAAATCATACTATTTTTTTCCCCGTAAGTCCATTCAGGAAGGATCGGTAAGTATTACCGACAAATCGCCTGAAATATGAAGATTGAGATGAGGACAAGTGATTTACTGTGGTTTGCATCAGACGCAGAGGTGGATGAGAAGCCAAAGCTTGACCTTACTCTACTTGACCTAAGAATGTCTTTTGCTTTAATTAAAAATTAACCACTTTGTTACTGTTTGGTAGCAATAAATGCTCTGCTGTACTTGACATCCAGTCATACAGCACTATACTGTTAAAATCCAAGCTCCCTGGTCAGAAAACTGAGCTGGTGGGAAGTAAAGAAGAGCAGAGTGAGAAGACTTTAATGTCTGTTTACCTTGCTGTGGGGGTGTTGTAAATATTCTGCAGCCACTGGAGGTTATTACTGTGAGGAGTGCTTGTTTTTGTTTGTGATTCTTGCCTGGTTCTATCATCCTCCTGAGTGTTTGTTCTGAGGGGCATAAATGGCAAGTGCTGTTACAGGAAAATAGGAAATGCGACGTATTAGGAAGTGCCACATGTGTCAGACCATAAGCCCACTCAGTGCAAAAGGCAGTCGCTAAAAAGCTTTATAAAGTTTAAGAAATCCGAAGTGGCCAAACAGTGGGTAATCTTTTCCTTGCTATCTTGTGCTGGTTTTGAATTATTAGAGCTTACTTGAACTCTAAAAAGTGAGGTTAATTTCCGTCCCAAAACCATCAGAATATTTTCGGACTGCATGTTCATGATGTCGATATGATACAAGTACATAGTCCAATCCCCTCTGAATTTTTAGTAATTCTTGTTCATGGTGTAGTGGTGAATACTAGAGGTTTTTGAGACTGTGTGCAATTTATTTTTTTTTTTATTAGCCTTTGAGTATGACAATGATTAACACACCGTACTGATTGTCCACTTGTTCTTGTACTAAAGCACTGTTTAAAATGGAGCAGCACTCCGCAGTACGAGCAGTGAACACACTGCCAGCCAGGCGTTGTGGCTCACAAAAGGCAGAATATTTCCTCTGACCTGCAGCTGGAGCCCAGCAGTCACCAGGACGCAGCAGGCAGCTGTAGTGCAGCACAATCGCGGCCCAGGGTGGACCCTGATGGTGCGGCCAGGTAAAACCTTGGTTATGAGGCAAGAACAACAGATCTGATCTTAATTTCTAGATCCCTTGTGATGGCAGAAGAATTCCAAATTACTCTTTTATCGCATTTCCTCTTTCATCTTCTGAGTAAACAAATTTCAATCTCTTGGATTCTCATCTCATCAGAGGCTTGCCGTGCTCTTGATCTTTGTCAGGCTTGAAGTTTGCTATTTCCGTTTGAGGCACAAAAAAGGAAACTGCTATGCTTGAGAGCCCTTCAGGATTATTTCCAAGGAACCAGCCACTTTATTAGAATTTATTATCTCTCTTTTCCAACTTCACCTCACGTAGTAGTTCTTACTGTTCACCTTGAAATAGTCTTTGTTTCTGCAAGCTTTCTTTCTGAGGTGGAGTGATCTCTCTCTCTTACTGAGTGTGCCTTTTAGTAGAATGCCAGCTTTGAAAGCTGTTTTTCACAAAAAAAAAGTGGCGGTTGCAGGGAAATTAGGTAGACAGCCACTTGATAGACTCAAATAATGTTTGAAATGTTCTCATCATCTCCCCAAGGGCAAGTTGGTAACTGGAGGTAACTTTTTGCTGAACTTCTAGTTGTACACAAATGCCTCATCTGAGGGATGCCGTATAATTACACCAGTGGTGGTCTGCAGCTTCTGAAGCTTGCTTTCATCTCGGTGACAATATGCAGTTGTCTCTGGGACTGCATTATGTTGCAGAAGTGGCCTAGCTTCAAGAAAATTGTTTTCTTCCCCCGGGGTAGATTATTTTTAACTGATCTTTTATGTTATCTGGTTTACAGCCCTTTGCTCCCCTGTATTTCATCAGAACATCTGGTAGGACTAAGAGCGAGGCAGGAGAGGGACTGTGGGCAGGAACTTCTTAAATTGGCTTTGCTAAAAGTGGAAATGGATTGTATTAAACCTTCAGCACAACATCTGTGAGCCAAATGGTCCTTTGAAGTGTAAGAAGGGAAACAATTAATTAGGACATAGCTATCTTTCTTTCATTATTCAGGTAGTAAGTTAAAGGCACATCTAATACTACCTGGCAATTTTGATGGGTTAGTGTGCCATATAGAATAGATTTCCATAATTTGTTTGAACGCTCATTTGAGCGAGTGGCAGGCGTATTCTGTAGTAAATTCTCTGTTTTCCTCACTTCATAAATCTATGAATCATTCATACTTTTTCTGTAGGTATATCTGCTGTGGCTGGGTAACTGTAACCTTGGCAGTGGTTTGAAATTAATTCATTAGCTGTGAGTGGTGAGAGTCTGAAATCAAAACTACTGGTTTCTTTCACTCTCTGTGCTGACAGTTTCCTACAGCATCTGTGAAGGCCACCTACATTAAATGCCCCTTGAGACACTGTCATTTTAAATGCAAGCTTTCTGTCGCACAGTTTTAAGTAGGTCTTCTGCTTGCCCTCATCATACGTAAGTATAAAATTCAGCTTCATTTCTGATGTCTTTTCTCTCCCGTCCTTGACTGTAAAGGTCACAGGCTGTCTTTCTTACCATTTTCCATACAATAGCCACCAAAATTATCTCTGAGTAGTGAGTTATTAGTGCAGTCAGAATCAGTAAGTTCACATTAAATGGATTTTGCAGTGGGGCATGGTAATTTGGTAAGAAAAATTGAGACTGATATAAAAATACTTCAATTTTGATACTACTTTTGTCATTAGAGATTGTATAAGAAAGTTTGGGGTTTTTTTCAGTGTAAATGGATGTCCTTACAGTGTGTAACTACTGTATTATTTACAATGCATTTTTCAGTTTCGTTCTTGCGCCTAGAAAGAGGTTGAATGGACTAAAACGTGTTGCTGCTGGTCAGGACACATCTCTGTTATGCTGCAAAGCTTTGCCATTGCAGAAGTACTTGGGAGTTGATCACGATCAGTCTGAGACAGGGCCTTCTGAGACCTGGGAGTTCTGGGTACTCTTTATGATTAGCACAGTGGTGATAATATGTCGCCGTCGGTTTTGTCGCAAAGGTTTGCTCGTGAAACTGTTGAGGAGTAGAAGTGTTCATTTGATGATTCAACCTAGCTTCCCTGACTATATCTGCATTTTATGTTTTCATGCTTTCCAAGGATAGAAACATAACCTATAATAATTTTGGAGGTTTTTTGGGTTAGGTTGGTTTTTTTTTGGTGGGGGGAGGGGAGTGTTTTGATTGATACTCCAAAAAAGCAAAGCAATATTCAGGATTTTTGCCTTTTTTGAGGGATGTAAAATCCAGGTCTTGCAAGTACTTAGCAAATGATTAGTCCTAGGAATTATCACGAGAGCCGTTCAAAGTAGTGAGATTAAACTGTTTTTTAACTCTCTGACAACAGCACAAGAATGTGTTCAATGTGGGAATAAAAAACCACACTGTATGTTTAGTTAAAGGAAAATATCAAGGACAGTGTCTGGATTGCCTTTTTATTTAATTCAATAAATCTTTGTATCCTTCTCTGTAGTAATTGAGAGGTACAGTAAAAAGTACCACAACAGTGAAAAGGAGCATGCAGCATGGACCCCAGGTAATATCTGAGATTATCAAAGGCTAATTCTTTATTAACTTGTGAAATGTTTCTGCTCCTTTAAATGTTTGATTCATTATTTTCTAAGCAATATAAAAGTATGCAAGTCCTTACCAGGTCATGTATTTCTTGTTGAGGGTTATGACTTTTGCATATTTTCAGATCAAGGTGAAGGATTGTTTTGTCCAAAAAAAACCCCCAAAAACCCCATCCAACTGATTTTATTTATTTACCTAATTGAAACAACAGATTTGTAGTGAAAATACAAGCTTTAGCTCTCACTCTAGCTTTCCTTCTCCCTTACTCACCATGCAGATAGCAGTTTTGTACTGGGATCAAACATCGATGCTACTAAAACAACCTGATGTCTCAGTCACAGGTAGCTGGGTTTTATACCATTAAACTTCAACTGCCGTATCTGTGTGGCTCACTACTGCAAACTTAATTACAGGATGTAAATTGCAGGCCATGTGCGCCATTGGAAGGGCTGAATTTTGTCTCTTTGAGGCAGGTAACGGTCGTCATTTACTGAGTGAAATGCCAGTCCTTGGTCTAGTCTCTCAATTTAAAGTACAGCTACAATTCCATAAAACTGCTGTGTGCTAAAACACTTCGGCATGCATGTAACTAGGATCAAGCTCTACAGCGGCCCCTGCCTTTCCTTGATGGGTGGCAGGGGGAGCGTTACTGCTGTAAATCACCATTTGCATATATTAAAGCTGTTTTCTGTACAGATTGGAGAAGACTCCCAAGAGAGATGAAGCCAAAGAAAAAGACCAAAAAAGGTATATTATAGAGTTTTAAAATGCATTTAGTACACACTAATTGAGTGATAGAAGACATACTGGAGCTGGTTAGGGGAAAATAGTGGTAGAAATGTTAATTACTCTGAATAATCAGGGCTTTTGGCAGATTTTTTCTTATTAATTCGCTAGTCTGCCTGTCTTTTGTGGTTTTTGCTTTGCTTCTGTAGGACATCTTAACTCAGTGGAAGAGATTTCTATTCCTTTCCTGCCTCTCATATTGATGTACCATATTGACATGTGAGATATGTAACAGTGAAAGATGAAAAAAACCACAAACCTTTTTGTTTTGAAAGTTTGTATCTTCAGTTAACACTCATCCTCCTTCTATTCAATGAATAGCTGGCTGTTCAGATTTCCTTTATATTTTAGGTTTCTCAATTATCTTGTTCATGATTTGGTTGACTTTTGCATTTTTTAAGCCTTTTGTATGTGATTTAATGTAGGTTATTTTCTATTTTCCCTGGTTTTACTTTTTTTGTTTATTTTCAGCTTTCTTCTGCAGAATTGTGAACCAGATCCTTCAACAGCAGTTGGAGCTGGTATTGGTTGTTCTTACAGGAAAAAAACTTTATTACACAGCATCATACGTGTATTTGTTTTTCAAAGTGTTTGCTAGTATGCATGACTGTTGTTTTAAGTTCTCTGTAGAAGTCTGTTGCTCTGTTGATGTGGAATAATACTTGACCTCCTGTATCTAGCTGTCTGTTATATATAATTGTTTACTTTCTTGGTCTCTTTGTCCAAGTCCTTCATGTGTCATTTTTCAGTTCAGGGATAAAACAGAAAAAAGGGAATGTACAGTGATCATAGAGACTAGCTCAGCTGGGAACTTTGTTCCTTTTAAGAGTGTCATTCAGAACCATGGTACTAAAGGTAGACTGCAAATTAAACCCTTCTTTGCAAAATCTCTACAGATAAAACCAGTACCTACTTTTTTTTTTTTTTTCCAAAAGAAGAAACTGTGTTGGCTTTCATAAGCCTATATACAATAATCAGTTTCCCAAGATTCAATGAAATCATAAATGCGGATTTATTATTGTTCCAATAATGTTGTGATTATCATCACTGCTTACTGTGGGGGATTTTTCCTTTCTTTTGTACCAGTTTCTCTATTTGCTCTTAAAAGTACATTTTCTCAATTGCTGTAATGGCAAAGGATCAGCTGACCATCAGAATTTGATTGGATTAAAAAAATAGGTTTCTCTAAAAGCAAAAATCAGGTGGTTTTAGTTTTTTGGGGGGAATCCTGAAGATAGGGAGGCCAGACAAAAGTCATATGGCTCAGGAGGTTTGTAAATAGCTGATCAGGGACACATTAGCCTTTCTGGTTCATATCCTTGTTGTATTTTGAGGGCACCTATCTTGGGTGACACTTTCTAACTGAGTAGAACAAGGGTGAGGGAGTCAAGAGAATCTGCACTGAAATTCAGAGAGGTTACCGACCATTCACTGTTGCAGATTGCAGGAGTGGTTTTGGGATCACAACGCAGTTACATGTACAGGGATGTCTTCATTCTTACACACCTGTCCCTCCCCCTTTCTGGTTTCCCCGAATGTTTTAACCCAAGACCAGACCACCTGCCTTCCTAGTGACAAAATTTGGGGTAGAATTCCACATCTCTCCCATGCTTACCCTGGACTGTGGACCACAGTAACCTAGATACCAACAGGACCTGACAGAAAAAAAACCCCAAACCAGCATTGACTGGTTTCAGTTCTTGTAGGCCAGCTATATGCATATGTATATAGCAGTCGCACGTACACATTTAAGCTCAGATACTGCTAGAACAGGTATTGGAAAAGATCAGCTAGTATTCCATTGCACCTCTAAGCTATGTGGATGTAAGGCGCTGTTTTGCTTGAAATCTTACTGATGATGGGTCAGCGTCTCTATAATTTTAAGCTCCAAAGACACCCAGCATTTAAGGAAGGATCTTGCATGTCTGTTTTAATTTCCAGGCTGTTTGTTCTATAGGCATTATCTCTAAAAGCCTGTGGGGGTTTGTGCAGAAATGATAATTTTGAATCGCACTTTCCACTTGTTTTCCTTAAAAGCGTACTTCATTCTGGATGTGTTTGCTTCGACGCTGTTCATATGTTATTACAGAGCAGCTTGGCTCGCCTCAGCTCTGTGCAATGCTTTTGTCATGTAATCCTTTCCTAGACAAAACACTGAAATAAACTGAGTGTTATTTATGACAAATGCTTTTGACAAAATACAGTTGTCATCTTAGCTGCTCTTAGTGTTCAGCTTGCTTAAGTATTAGCCAGATAAAATACATAACCACGCCGGGTCACTGTCTGCTTCAGAAAGGATATCCCCTCCATCAATGCATGCTGGTTTCCCTTCTGATACCACTTAGTGCAGCCTGGCCTAAAAAAGGTGCAGTGTACGAAAGCTAGCGTGTCTGAAGCTGCCTTGTCTGTCAGAGGCTGTGCAGGAACACCGTGGTGGCAGTTTAACGCAGGCAGTCTTAACCCTGCCGAGATGGGCTCATCGGTGTGTGGGGTACAGCCCTGTGCTGTGAGTTTTGTGTGATCGTGCTGAATATAGCAGGAGAGCCACAAGACAGTTGCATTGCGGAAATGGGTTGTCTCACAGAGCTTTCAATGCTGTAACATATTTGCTCCACAGCTCTTTGTTTCTTCTCATCTCCTGGTCAAATGGCGCTCCTGGAACCATAGTTCAGGGTTCTGCCATTCAGGTAGCTCTTACTTGGGTATACGGAATGATGTTTTTGAACTTCACACCACCATACAGTTAGGTATCATGATGAGATTGTGTTGTAGGGAGTAACTTGGTAAAGATGGTGTTCATGAATTGAGAGACTAGGTGAAGATACACACTGGACTCATTAGCTGAGAATGAACCGTGGCCCAAAAGCCATCTAGCTACAGTAACCATGCCTACTCTGTTGGAGCTAATAAACTCTGCTGTCTGCCTCTTTTTATCTGTCTGTCTGAAGCTATCATTAATGTGTTGCATAAATTTCTAACATTAATGAGTTTTTATCTTTCCAACATGATGAAAAGTAACAACTTAGATTTTGTTCTAGTTTCTTAACATATTTTGAATACGTAAGTTAAAAGTATTTTGTGAAGCTGAACATCATACTTTGACCAAACCTTTGGTCAACTATCTGTTCAAAGTGAGTTTCAAACTGGCCCCATAGGCATCACTTATGTAAATTGGTCAGTTACACTTCCATAAAGGATGTAGCTCAAAGTCTAAGTTAATTTTAATACAGATGGTATGGGAATTCCATGACGTACTCAAGATGTAAGCTCGTAAAGCAAGTGAAACAAGAGAATTTGTGTTCTTCCATTTAAAAAAAATAATAGTGATGTATTTTATTTCAGCAGGTGCAAAACCAAAAAAGGCAAAAAGCTCTGAGCCTAAAAGTAACGTGGATGTGTTGAAAAAAATTGAGGTAAGGTGTGCATACACTTTCTAAATTATACACTAGAAATTGCTGAAGGAAAATGAAATGTTTAGTGTGGTTTTTTGGTACAGATGGCATAACCAGAGCAGACTTTTTCTGGCCTTGTCTCGTTACTCTGACAGACGACTGTTCTGCAGAGTGGTAGCACAAGGGAGGGGATAGGAATGAGCCTGGCTGTGGAGAAAGTGTTCCCTTTGCTCCTGTTTGAACACAACAACCAGTTGTTCTTCACTGAGGAGCCGCGTAGCTTAATAGGGAACAGCAGAGCTACTGCTAGAGCTTATTGAAGGAGGAATTGGTGCCAGAGCTTTTAACTCTATCGCTGTTTTGCCAGTCTACTGATGTTGTAAATTAAACAGCAAGTTGAGAAAGAAGATAACGTATAGAAAGAGAAACTTGGGAAGGAAGTGACCTCAGTTTTGGAGGTGACTAGCTACACCATGTGAGAATAGGAAGCTTAAAGGTGAAACAGTCTTGTATTTTTTTCTCTTGGTGATCCATCAGTTGTTTGCTGCAGGTACAACGTTATATACATGTCATGGTTCAGACAGTTGTTTTATTTCCCGATGCCCTCCCCCCCTCGCGTGAGGGGGGGAAATTGGGAAAAGAAAAGGAAACGTGTGGATTGAAATAGAAACAGATTTAATGAAAGAGTAAAAAACCTTAACATCAACGCCAAAACCGGTATAACATACAGCAGGTGACACCCAGCCGACACGGGGTGGCGAGCTGCCCCCCCCAGCAGTGGGTGCTGGTGCCACCCAGCGAGCAGCGCAGCCCCAGCCAGAACGCGACAGGCACCGCGTCCGGCAGGGCAGGGCTGGGGCACAGAGTGGGGTCAGGGATGGGACGGTGGCTGAGACCTCCCAGGGATGGCAGCCATCACAGGGAGAGGGTCGTCCTAGAGAATTTATAGGGAGTGTGATGGTTATGGGATGGAATCCTTCTCCTGGGCAGCTCGGGCAGCGCCCTGGCTGTCGCCCCTCCCAGCGTCTGCACCCGGCTGTCTCAGACTGCTCCAGACCTTGGTTACTCTGGGAACCTGCCTTCCATAGCTGGCCAGAAACTACATCAAAGTGTCTCATCTACTTTGCTCTCACACAATTAAGTGCTGCAGGCTGCTCTAAAGCGCAGCTTTTCTGCGCAGAAAATTAGTTCCATGGTTCTATCCCAGCAAACCCAGGACAATGCATTATGTGGTATTGCTTTATCAAGTATGACATATCCCTCTCCTGTCAGTTACTCTAACAGTGGATGGTAACGCAAGACATACTTTTTTAGCCTTCGACGGCTAACACTTGACCAAATGAGTCCTAATGAAACTCACACTTCACATCGTGTTGTTTTAAATACTGACAAAAGAACATTTGCACGCAGCATTGTTATGCTCGTTGCCTTGCTGTTAACTGCAGTGTAACGTTTGGGTAGTGCAGAGGATGTGCTGTTGCTGTTAAATGGGATTACTTTGTAAAGGAGATTGCCTTGTGACAGGAGTTGGAGAAAAAGGATGATGAAGAAGAAAAATCTGAAGATGAGAAAGAGAAAACAAAAGACAAAGAAGGTGAAGATGATGAAGAAGCAGAAGAACCAGAGGAATACGATGAAGAGGAGCATGAAGAGGTATAATAGTTTTCCTATTTACACGAAGTCCGATCATTGAGTAGTGTGTTGGCCATCAGCCAATGATGTCCCTTGCTTCCCTGATGCTGACGGGGGGTTGTAGGGAAATGCATCGTTACATCCATTTTCCCCGTTGCACTACACTCTGTTGCAGTGCATTTAAGTGGGTGTTTTAGGTTTGTTGTTCCCAAAGAGCTCTGAAAAAACATCTTGCAAGCAGGAATTCGTCTTGCCACAACCAGTACCTACAATTGTTCATCACTAAAACAGCGATGCCTCTTCTTTCACAGATAACGAAATTTCATTACCCTATTTTCCTTTTTCTTTCCCAAGAAATAAGGAAAGAAAAAAAGCTCCTATTACTGTTCCAAAGCATGGGTGCTCAAGTACAGTTTAAAGCACATTTTTTTCATACATTGTCTCCTCCACAGAAACAGTGATGTATTTATTTTTCCCCCATTTGTTTAGGAAAATGACTACATTTCTTCATATTTTGAAGATGGAGATGACTTCGGTGCTGGCAGTGATGACAATATGGATGAAGCAACATATTAGCTATTGTTGCTAGGTGATACACTGCTGAAGCCTCGTGCTATTGAAGTATAATTCTGGAGGTAGGCTGAGTACCAGCAGAACTAATGCTTTAGCTCTGCTCGTTTTAAGTACACTCTGCAAAAACGTGGAAAGGTCTTGTTAATTGTATGCTGTGAAACAGGATATGGGATTCTTTGTTTTGTTCTTTTGCCAAATGTTTTGCAGACATGCGCCTTTTTAAGGTTCTCTGGAACGCCTACTGATGGAGTAAGCTGTATGCTGCTGTATTGCCTCTGCGCAAGAAAAGAATGTATGCATTTCAACTGAAATCGTGCCTAAGCATTTGCACTAGTCTGTTCTATGCTTTAGCAGTCAAATCTTGAACGTAATGGTGAAATTCTTCATGACTGCAGCAAAAGGGAGATACGGCCTTTATGGACATCAGCTGCTCATACCTGGCAGCTGACTTCTCTGAAGGAGTTTATGTAACTTCTGAATTCAGGTGACTGAAAATAACTGACCACTAAGCACTTTAACACAAACTGACTTGAAAGGACCTTAGTAATATGGGCAAACTACATAATGAGAGTATTTTGAAGAGCTGTTATTCTAGCTAAAAGAACTTACTATTTTTAGTATTTGGTAAGAAAGGACTGTAATATTTACCGATGTTACATTTATGAATCAGTATAAGAAATAATTAAGGGTAATTTCATTCAGAAAGAGTAAGTTGACAGAATCTGAGATTCAGAAATTATGGAATCCTAGTTTTCACCAGTGGCACACACGTTAGTGACAGGAATTTCAGTTCTTCACCTCAGTTTCTCTGCCTCTTAAGGTGATACTAACTTTCCTACCTCATAGAGCTGTTAAGTGAGATGGCAGATGATAGCAGATGTAATTGTTAATGCATTTATTTACTTTCCTACAGAACAAGCAAGACAGAAACTGAACAGACAGCAACTCAATACAAAAAAAACCCACCAAAAATGTAGAAGAATATGGTGAAGCATTTTGACAAATGAAATTTTAATTGGGAAAACAGGACAAGAATGCTAAGAATACCAAACCCAGCGTGTTTGGAAACATTAGTTTTATTTAAGAACCAACAGCTGAAGTGTAGAGAAGTTACTGCTGAGATTAGAAACTTGAGGAAATGACAGAGCATTCTGTGTCCCATTGTCCTTTGATACAAAATTATTATTCATCAGTGTTAATCAGTGTTACTGTATTGCTATTCATCAGGGGTTGGTTTGGTGTCATTCTCCCGCCCCACCCCCTTTTAAAAAACCACTCTGTTCCTGGTAACTAAGTGGTGTTATCAGGTCTGATGAAAGAACAGATTTTAAAACAAAACCAGTTCTTTTATCAGCAAAAGGAAGCACGGAAGTTTTCCTTGCAAGTTTGGCATTTTGTCAGGCAGAACTTTACCTCAGTGCTGACTGGAAAACAGTACTGCATTATTCTACGAACTTCTGTATGCAATAAGTATTTGTTCCAATGCGTAGCTTTCAAGTGTTCTGATAAAATTTGTATCAGATGTAAAGAAAATGAAATTAAAATGCTATGCAGGTCACACCTCAGAAGTACACCAGTTTTATTTTGAAGTGTTGATACCTATACAAATAACATTTAATAAACATTCTGCTGCACTGCACAGGAAATGTATTCTGTCTGATCACTTTAACATCACACGTGCCAGCAGTTGTTTCTTGAACAGCAGTGCCTGTTTCTTGGATGGGATACACAAGAGGAAGACAGAAGACGCTGCGAACAAGGGAAGCAAGTTGGAAATTAAATTTGTTTCCGTCACGTATCGGTAGTATTACTTCTGCTAGCTGTTCCCCCTGTGCAAGGTAAACAGGGAGACTCTCACACAAGGAATGCAGAGAGATGGCTTCTGCTAAAGACAGAATGAGAGAACGAACGCTGGAAAAGCATTACTGCCCGAGTTACAATCTGGTCACGAGCTGTGGCTGGCCTGAACTGGTGCAACACCTCATTTTGTAGCAGACACGAGTTCTTGGGGACAGATGACTTTCTTCATCATCCTGCTAATGGGAGGGACAACTGCCTGTCTGCTGTACTGTTGAGAAATACTACTGTGGTAGAAATCAGGTCTTTTTGAAACCTTTAAAAGGTGAACTGTGGTCACCTCTCTCCTCCAGAGGGAGCCGCAGAGCCTTAGGAGGGCCCTTTAGGACTCGTGTTAAAACAGCGAGCGAGGGCAATGCTGCTGGGCACACCGAGTTCTGACCGACACAGCTCTGTGCCAGGGCACTTCTGGAGTGAAACGAGGTTGTGCTGTTCCACAGGCATAACACCTGCAGCTCTTCTTACAAGCTGATTTTCCTATTGCTTATAATTTATTGCAAGACCATAATGCTGATAGAACTTAGGCTGTCCTTTGGGTCTTGATAAAAAAACCTTGAGGTTTGGACAGGCATACATTTAAGTGCTAACAGCACAGCAGAACGTTGCTGCTTCGCACAAGGCAGCATGCTTTCAGTGCGCATGGAGATCCCCATCTAAGAACTTCACTGATCCCTATGTTCTTTGTGCGTATTTCTTAATCCTCATTTCACGGGACTTAACAAGTTCTCAGAACTTTATGCAGGAAAGTTCCAAGTTCTATAAAGCACGAGCAAGATAAACAGTTAACAGCTTCAGTTATGGTATGCTACATGTGGATGCTGTATGCAGCTCGGGCCAACAAAGTATTTGTTGGCCAAGGATTTTTAGTTTACATCATACATAAAAACTAGCCAAAATAAATACCAGTAGCGGCCTCCTGTGGTAAAACATGCAAAAGTATATAGGGCTAAGAACACATTATATGCACCACTTTCACTGCAGTCTAAAATAAAATCTTTATTTTATGTGTAGTATTTATGCTCTTCTAAAAGCAGAGGAGCAGAAGTATTTAAAGTAAGACTTACGTCCTCCTTCAGGATTATTTTACAAAGTTATATTTTCAGCCTTTACAAAATAGTTATACAAAGACTATTTGTGACAACATACTCCAAAATATAGCAGATTTAAAGCATTTACATTTTATGTCATCCAACAGTGCAATATGCACTTAAATTTAAAACCAACTTCCTAATCAACAACGTGTTGTGATTAATCCAAAACATAATTTACCACTCAGCTGTGGTTTGGTTTTTGTTTTGTTTTTTTTTTTCCCCCCAAACAAGTCAGTTTCTAAAAGACTAACTTTACAGGTTTTAACTTAAATCAGATTTAAGTTCCATACCGAGCAGTTACCCTGTTTATTCAGGGCTGAGGTGCCACGAGACCTCCAGTATCTTCCGATAAAGTTAACTCACTAAGCTAAAAATATGCTGTATGAAATATGCTGCATAATAAAACAGTAAAAACATGCCAGGCTCTTGGTTGGAGCCCAATGAAACAGCTATCCCTCTGTGTTCTCCCAGTGACTGCTTACCCTCAGGTAAGTACTCAAGACCATCAGACGTGAATCAGTGACCGCAAGCCACAAGCCTTCCAGTGCTGTAAAAGCCCAAAGCCTGAGAGACGCCAGAGAACTATTCAGAACTATTTTCACAGGACGAAAACCAATAGTTAACCACCGATCCCTTTACTTGTGCATCAACAGGACGGAGACCTTCCCGACTGAGTCAAACCACAACTGAAGTTAAGTTCACTTCTGTACCGACTGCAATTTAATACCCGTCAGTTCAGGTATGTGCAGTAAATTAGGTTATGTTGCATCATTGCGATAGCAATGTTCTTTGACAACTGCATAACAAATGGAATTATAAAGTATTAAAAATGGTGAGGTTTCAGAAACAGAATGAATAAGGAAAAAAAGCAAACCAGCAAACAAGCTTGCAGCAAAAACCTGACACATTATGTACCAAGTTTCAGTCCTACACAGAAAAATCTGTCTTAAGGTGAAAAGTTGTGCTTTCTGGTCTAGAGCAAATCACCTTTTGAAGTTTTAGCCATGGAAGCTGCATCACATTAGCCACTGTAAATTACTTTGCAATGCCATTTTTCATACAGCCTTATCTAGAACTGGTCCATTGGTATCATGCTTCTGTTCCTGGCACATTCTTTTAATGGAAAGAACTACTATTTAAAAAGTAATTTGAAAGCAAGTGTTACGTGAAACATGAAGTCCATTCCAGTTTGCAATCCCTCTTCTAGTGTGGGAACTACAATTAGTCACACTTCTCCCCACAGATACCACTTTGATCAAAGGGTTCAAGAGGCACAAGATCATACTTCACAGATCCACCTGTACAGCATTTCCCTTCGAGCTTTGGACCGCTTCAATTTCAATGTAATACATTAAAAGTCACCTAATTCATGTTCTTACACTTAGCATGCCAGTGAAGAGTATGTGCCCCATTTCTTGGGGCATGAGTCTTTACTTTGAAAATTTAAGTTAATAAAGCACTTTGGAATATCTTTAATAGTTAGGAAACACTCACTTTATCAAATTTTTTATACTGTACATACTTAGTCAAGTCACTCAAAGGAAAGCTTATAATAGTAGTTTAAAGGATAGGGGTATTTTTCTGTGTCTCTCTAGATATCCTATTGAATTCTGTTATATTGAGCTTTGGTAACAAACAGTATCTAGAACAGGACAATGGAAATCTTAACTTCACAAGGCAAATATAACAGAAAAATTATAGGCAGCATCTTGGTTTTTATTCAAAAATATTCTGAGTACACAAGTACCTCCTTTTTATGTTGGAAGACTCCAAGGTTTGTTTTTTGTTTATCTTGTAGCATTTTCAGGTAGGGAAGAAAAGAGAAGAAAAACAAGGTTGTTTATGGAATCTCAAGTGAAACATACAAGAACAGAGCGGTCTGAAGCTGCAACTGGTCCATTCTGCTGCCATTTAAATTCCTTGCTAGCAGCCATTAGATCTAATCTGAAGTTTTCTAGGGGAGTACAAGAAGAACTTAGTGTTTGAGGTTCAGGAGCACATGACCATTAGCGTACTGGTTACCCAGGACTGCCTTCTGAAGAATCAGCTGGTCCTGAACTGAGACTAACTGGCGGGAGGGAAATACCCATTAGCCTAAAATAAAGACTACTGAAGCAGTCACAGCAAGGTGTCACAGATCTGCACTCCTCTCGTCCTATACCCAGCTGACCAGAGGAAAAGCGCAGTCTGGTCCAGTCCAGTCGTTTTCAGTAGGATACCACAGAAAGATGTGAAGTTTCAACAAGACTCAACTGGACCGTGTTGAGGCACAGTATCACATACATAGAAAACAAATTATCCTACTGCCTACACTGAAAAGTACGAAAGAATGAGTTGACCACAGGCACAAGATTGGAAGATTCCAGCTTAAGTACTAGCTAATGCCCCTATAAAAGTAATTTCGAAAAAGGAACTTCATAGTGGCAATTAATTATGGAATGATTGGGGTTTAAAAAAAAAAACAGTTATGAAGATAGGTAAAATTATAAGAAAGCAGTTTTAACTGACAGCTGTAAACCTGATATTAAAATGTCAAGTGTGCTATGCATTCTATAAATACTTTGTTTAAAAGTTAGATATCCCCAAATGCCCATTTTAGGGCTGTAAAACATACAGTGAGACTCCTCATGTGTTAGTTCAAACTAAATTTTTTTCACCTCATTATGAATTAAAAAAAAATATGCCTATCAAAATAGAAAAAAGTGCAATGCTTCAGAGACAATTTTATACCTTAATTTATATCCCAATCTTGCATTAAAATCGCCTGTCTGAGGCACGTTCAGAGATACGCGATCCACAGAAATACCCACTACCGGAGCAGCGCCCGTAAAGGCAAGTCACACATCGGTACGCATTTTCTCTGCCTTCCAGATGCATTTTGCATTCTGTGGTTTCCCCTTTATCTAATGCTATGTTACGTGTCCATGAACAACAGTTGCCTGCGGTTTTCCGTTGTTAAGGCTGAAGGTCTGCTTGATTATCAACGTTTATAATATTCACCGGATTTATTCCATTTTCTATTTGTTTCTGATGCGATGCTGCTGTGACGAACAAATGGGAAGATTCCATGGTAGAATGGTGACTGACATCTGCTTTCACTAGAACTTCATAATACAGGAGATAAAAAACTGGAGTTACTATGCCAATAATCAACATAATCACTACAGCTGTCCACCATCCTATACCCCAATCTGCTCCATAGTAAGGATCCTTGGATCTTTTAGTTTTACCATCGGTTTCAAAACAGATCTGCTGGGCTGCTAAGGCAGAAACAACTTCATTAAGATTGTCTCTCTTTGTATCGTTACACTTCACTATTTCTTCTATATCTCGATCCACTTCTTTTAAGAAGTTGCCAGCAGTCTCGGTAGCAAAGAATTTATCAGAAGGTGACATTTCCTGTACTTCTGGTGAACAGTGAGCAGGCCGAAGGGCTGGTCTTCCTTTTGGAGAGACATGGGTTTCAGTCAACACACTGAACTTTTTCACTGGGATTTTGATAGACCTCAGGGCAAAAAAATCTTGATCATTGATAAGATTGTTAACTCTCTTGATATCTGCAACCTAAAAATAAAAAACAACAGTTTAAATAGAAAAGCCCCCATGGAACCAGAACTGTTAAGAGTGCTAAATGTGTGAGGAATTGAATTCTTCCCCAGGCAGGGCCTTTGTTTTGTTTTGCTTTTTTTGTTTTGCGTTGCTTTTTTGTTTCTTTTTAAACCCATACCCATTCAAACAGTACGAAGGGAGAAGAGGGCAAAGACCAAATCTGAACAATGTTTAAGCAAGAAGGTAATTACCAGGTAACAAGCCTCCTCACTTCAGACAAGAGGACTGAAGTCACTTCCGGTGTATATATTAACTTAATGTACATTCATCTATCAGTGGCAGCTATCCCTGAAATGAAGTGGGACTCAGTGTCACCTCACTGTTTTCAAATGAAGCAAATTGCAGCAAGTTTGGATACTCTTTCTGTCTCCGGGGGTAAGGCAGAAACCAAGCATAACTTAAAACTGCCACCTTCCCTGTTCAAGTGAGCTCTCCCCTTTCCCTATTCTTGCTCAAAATGAATCTCATTTTGCTCTCCAGAAGTTTAGATTGCAAGGCTAACACGAAATACTCTGCAAAAATTCAAATGCTCTTGGAGAATCAGCAGCCTCATTTTCCCTCAGCGTGGAAGGCAGAGCTACAAACCTTACCGCAATAAAGTACTTACAAATCAGTTTCGCAACACCTGGTAAGCGCACAGGAATTGTGCCCGTTTTGAGACGCGTCGTATGCGATTTCAGATCCTTCCTGTCCTCACTGGGAGGACATTACCTCAGGAGAAGTGACAGAGAGAAAACAAGAGACCCTTGTTCCTCTGACTGCTCCACTTACAACACACATGTGGCCCGAAAAAGTTGGGGTGATCAGTGTCTACTGCCTGCACTGACCTTGTAGCATGAAAAAGTGTTTCTGTTCCTGTGACAGTGTATTTGGGACATGTACTGCACTGCATAAATCAGATGAGCATAAAAGACTGCGAAATGTAGCACTTACCCCAGTGATTAGCAAGTTACACTTTCTGCCTTAAGCCCTGGACCGCTTTTCCACGTTCTCAACGAACTTCCAAGAAAGAGTGCAACTCAGCGATGTTTTATTTCTTATGTGAGGCCCGATCTAGTAAGCCTGCTCCAAGTAACTAATTGCCATGCGTTCTGGAGCCAAGAATTGCTTAATGAGGCTAAGGTTTGTCACAATTATGAAACAGTCACGTCAAGACTTTGGTACCTAAGCTCACAACAGGAGGCTCCCAATTATGTTTCTGCCTCAAGAATTAGATGACAGCCAGACTTCAGTGAATAGATTCTGGATTTGACCCCTTGAAGACTGCACAGTTACTAGTCAGTCCACCAACACGCACAGCTGATTTCTTACTGAAAGTGGATACGGGCAAAGGCTACCGCCAGCCGAGACAGAAGCTTCTGCCTTAGTGCTGGCCAGCCAAGAGCGAAGGGTAAGGAGGACACTGACCAGACTAATTCAGAACTCTGAGCCAGGAGAGGAAGCAGGGCCGAGCACCAGAAGGGTGCTTGGGGCACGTGGGCAGAGCTCCCAGTGGTCCCTCTGTGCTGATAAACATTTATGCAACGTTGCAAAAGTTAAAAGGAAACTGCAATGAGGTTTTTTTCCCCCCCCCTCCCTTAATGGAAGCAGGGCTGCACACACATACCCTCCTCACCGCCGACAGCGAAGAGGGCGCAAGGAAGAGTGCCCGCACGCGAACGTGCACGACCCTCCCTTGCCGTAAGGCGCACGCCTCAGGGGGCAGTGCCGCCCCCAGCCGCACGCCGGCCCCTCACCCGCACCTCGGGCTGAAAGCCCACG